>JANZXV010000001.1:18188489-18203718 GCA_027576455.1 Erythroxylum roigii | reverse complement strand
CGACACCTGGATCCTGGGTTTCGGGAAGGTCCCGGTAACAAAAATTTTTGTTTTCCGCACCTGGTACATGTGATGTATCTCCCGGGATTTTCCTACAGTTCCTAACGATTAATGATCTTTAGATGCTACTCACAAATATCAAAAATAACGACTACGGATTACATTCAATATTTTAGCAATAGGTTCGAAATAAAACAATCAAAATAACATATTAAGATCTTTCATACCAAAACCAATCAAATCAACACCAACAACACAATAATTTGAAAAGAAATTACAACCTTAAAATGATAAAAATAGCTTAATCGTGACTTGGTGTCAATATTCCCGTTGAATCGGCATTGGGAAACTAGCTTTCCGTCTCTATTTTTTTGCTCTAACCGTGAGCCATCTTCTCCATATGCTTTGGTGGTGTATAACCTCCACCTTTATTTTCTTTCACGCTACTCTCTTCTCTATTTGATCTCACTATTCATTGATGTGACAAATAAACTCTTGGGTCACTCTACTATTCACGTTTTCACTCCTTTCTATGGTTCCTCTTCTACCGCCCTCTCATGCCTCTCTCACTGCTGCTTTGATGTGACGAATAAAGGTTGATGGCCTCGCTCCTGTTCACTCCTTTTAAAACCTCGCCCTCTTTTTCCTTTGAAATGCACAGACAACTGCGTTTCTGCGTTAAACACAGACATCATCTACGTGAAATGCAGATATGGTCTGCGCTTTTCACGCAAACATTGGACGTCTTGAAGCTGTGCGTTTTCTCTTCTTCTTTGTGTTCCATTTTTCTTTTCTTTTTTTTAATGTTTTCACGCAGACGTTGGACGTTTTTGAGCTGTGCATTTTCTTCATGCTTCCCTGTCGCTTTTAGTCTCTTCTTCTTTATGTTTCATTTTTCTTGTCTTTTTTTCATGAAGGCAAATAAATATTAATCTTCAAAAAATGGCCCATATGTCATGTTTTCAACTCACTTTAACTTCTTTTCTTCCAAATTGTGCCTAAAATCATATATGAGTTAAAATGAGTATCTTAAGCATTTATAAGACATTAATCACTAAGTGTAGCATATCAAATGAATTAAAATTTAAACACATATCAGTAACCCCCTGAAAGGCATCCATGAATGGAGTCAAAGCACAGGATCAATATCTGAAATATCCTTGACCACCTCAAGTCAAAGGATATTTGCACTATTACTATAATGAAACTATCATTGACACTAGAATAGAATATTCATATAATTGTCTCATAGTAGGTCAATCCAATGTACTTACTACCCTTAGTAAGCATCCACATGTTAACTCTAAACAACACATGTCTACAGCTTATGAGATCTTCTGCTTGATCTAATCAAGGAGTATAACATGTGCTAGTTTATCTGGATTAATGTTTAGATACTAACATAATTACACATGATAGGAATCTCATTATTATGATTTCATCATGATTTCCTCCATGCTATGTTTTGTACCAAGGACTTCATTAAATCAATTTAAGATCAACATCAAATCTATAAATTTATGAACATCAAAACAATGAAAAATGTCTTTATTAATCATAAAATGATTTGTATAATAAGTGCTAAAGGTGATTCCCTTTAGAACACTTCTCTAACAATCGCAAACCAATTATAAAACCAAAACCATGTTGATTTGCCATTCTCGACTTGTTTCTTCTGTTGGAAAGAAAAGAAGAGACAAATGAAGTGGATGACTTTTACTTACTTTCATGCAATATCTGAAAGTGTCTATTTATAGGCTTACAAGAAACTAAATAGGCCTAAAATTTCTCAACTACAATCAAATTTGTTGATACTATCTTTGACTAACTAAAACTAGAAAATCATGGAATACAAATTTGAAACTTCAAGGACTCAATCAAATTGAAAAATAAACATATGTTAATTTGAATCAACCTTCAACACTCCCCCTTGATTTAAACTTTCATAGATGGAGCACTTCTCTCCTAATATAATGCACTTCTCATCACTGTTTTCAAACTTGTTAATGCACATTATCATTAACTTATAGATATTGGAGCGCTTCTCACCAATAATTTTTAAAAAGAGTTTCTTCTTGTGCTACTTGTGTCATGTTTGTTTCTTCTTCATTTTGAAATTTGCAGTTTTTGTAAATGCCCAAATCTTTTACACTTGAAGCACTGTGGTTTTCCTTTGTGACAACAATCCTTCTCTTTATGATCGGGCTTCTTACAATTTGTACATTCGAGAATTTTACTTTTACCTTTGAAGAGGAACTCTTGACCATGTATGCTTCTTTAACCTTCTCATCATTTTCTCCATCCCTCAGTATTCTTCTTTGGTCCACAATTTGAAGAGTGTTTAATAACTCTGCGAAGGTTATATTTGATAGATCTTTAGTAATTTCAAGAGACGGAAGTTTTAACTCGTACCTTTCGAAAAGCGTCACAAGAAGCTTGTCTACAATCCTTTGAGTAGGAAGTTCTTCACCAAGTAACTTGATTTGATTGACAATGGACATAAGTCTGCTCCTTGACACCTTCAGAATTCTTCACTTTTGACATTTTAAATTCTCTTTTGAGATTCAATATTTACATCATCTTAGTTTGAGTGTTGCCCTCAAATTCTTCTTTTAGTTTCTCTTATGCTTCTTTAGGAGATTTACATTTCATTATACTTGTAAAAATTCCTTCCGTCATGGCCGAATGGGGACAAGATAGAGCTTTTGGTTTCTTTGCACTTTCTTCATCATTTTTCTTTATTTGGTTTAGGGTTGGATTTTGCGGAAGAGATGTAGATTCAAACTCACTTTCAATGACCTCCCATAAACTAACAGCTTGCAAATAAGACTTCATTTTGATAGCCTAAGAGTGGTAATTTTCTCCATTGAAAATAAGAGTTGGAATAGAGAAATTGTTTGATGCCATGTTGCTACTAAATCCTCACAAGCCCAATAATAACTGGAGCTCTGATACCATGTTGGAAAGAAAAAGAAGAGACAAATGAAGCAGAAGACTTTTGCTTAATTTTATGCAACATCTGAAAGTGCCTATTTATAGGTTTACAAGAAACTAAACAAGTCTAAAATTTCTCAACTACAATCAGATTTATTGACACTATCTCTGACCAACTAAAACCAGAAAATTGTGGAATACAAATCTAAAACTTCAAGGACTCAGTCAAGTTGAAAAATAAACACATGTTAATTTGAATCAACCTTTAACATCTTCATCAAGTGATAGATCTGGGGTCTCAATCTCAACATTTGTTTAAAGCTCCATGAGTTAAATCATATTATTCACATTGCCAGTTAATTTTTGTCAGAATCTCATATAACTCACTTCTTCAATATTATTTATATCCTTTGGTATATCAAAGGCACTCTCTTTCATGTCTTCACTTTGTCATTCATCGCCATTATAGTTATGAGCATACTCTGATGCTGACTAGGTTGGAGATTTAGTTGATCTACACTCAACTACTATTATTTCCTTTTTGGCACATATATCATTTCATGGTGTAATAAGAAACAAATACTTATCTCTAGCATTAGTATGAAAACAAAATATCAAATTCAAGATATGTTGTTTCAAAATATGAGTATCTCCTCTTGTTATGTAACTCCCCTCTTTTGTGATAATTATAATGTTACGCAAATTGCTCATAATAATTTTTTTATGAGTGTATCAAATATATTAAGATTGATTATCACCTTATACGATATATTATGTTACTCAAGGCACTATTTAATTTATTTCTACTTCATCACAGTCTCAAATCGCATATATTTTCATCAAATCTCATCCATTTTATCAATTTTAAGAACTTATTTCTAAACTCAAGATGTCTAGTTTCTTACCACTTTGAATTTAGGAAGGAACATTAATGTATATAACATACGTATATGTTATGTATATATAAAATATTGTGCAATAAGTAACATTAGCATATTTTTATTGTATCCTTGTGTATATAAATAACCCTTTCTATAATAGTTTTGACACACCAAAATACAAAACATTTTTTACTCAAAACTCTTCTTCTTTCTACACATATAAATCATCATAGTAGATCAAAATAAAACTTTGGTTAGTGAAGTTTACTTTGGTGTTAGTGGAACTCATTAGCAAGCCAGAGTACTAACAATTTGTTCCTTAAGGTTCTTGAATTAAGAAGCTTTACGGGTAACTTCAGATCACCTATTTAATCATTTCACTCAAAGTTCCTAGACAATCAAAGAGGGCATTTCTGACTATATGCAAGTGCAGATGAGGGTAGACTTTGTCAACAATCAACACTTGGCTTAGACCAAAGCAATTTGTAAAGTCGTGCATATGAGGTTTATTTGACTGACTTGTCAAGTTTACTCACGACTTTGGATCTTTGATCCAGTCTTACGCAATCAATCTTATATAGTACTTCTGATCTTTGAAACAAACAAGTTCTATATCTTCTTTAGTACTCACTATAAACTTTGCATCCTAAGTACATACGTAGATATAGAATGGATACCTGTGGAACCATACAAAGGCCAAGTATCGTCTCAGCATCTCCGTCTGTTCAGCAAGCCTACGAACACGAAGATGAAAACGGGAAGCATAATCAGGACTTCACTCGTCCAGAGTTCAAACTGGTATGCCCCTTTAAGATCCCTTCAAACCCAGATGCAGCTGCTCTACGAATTATGAGAAACTTGAGCCATTTCCTGTTATACTATGCTCACTTTGTGTGGATAGTACTGTTCATTACCCTTATTCCACAACGCAAGGTTTCGTTGATTTATATGGTGATCATCACATATGTGGCTTCGCTGTACCTATTACTACTTCGAGCCCTACCTAGTTCTGTACTTCTTCACAGGGTTATTGACAAACGACTAGTGCTGTGCGTTCTAGCCTTTATTGCCATGGTTGGACTCATCGTCACACAAGCTGCAATACATCTTGTGCTCACCTTAGCTGCTACGATACCAATTGTATTAGTACACGCAGTTTTATGGGTTAATGTTAATGTTGATGGTGCAAGTGACATGGCTCCTCTTCTTCAGGAGTCAAGGGGCATGGTGTGATCGAAATCTTGTTTTTTTTTTTTTTTTTTATAACCATGTTTCTCTTTTATGAGATGGAAAAATAAATGGTAATTGATCTTGTGTTTTGTTGATATGGACTCATACCAAATGTTGTTGAATTGTGTCTCCATGTGATTGGAAATTCTGGCAGAGTAATTATGATGGATCAATTTATAATTAATTGCAGATGTTTTAATTATGAATTAGGACTCTTGATATCATTAGCTTTATTACACCGATATTATTGTTGTTTATATTATATATTAATTACATATGTATATCAACTATTTATTGACAATTTAAGTTTGGTGCTTCTTGGGGACATTGAAATGGTCTATAAGGATATACATATAATATCTATATCTATATATTGCAAATTTACCCAAATTGTAAAATAGATACATAACTTTGGAATTTTACAACAAATTTTAACTTATGAACTTAAACAGCCTCACGTTAAATAGACCATTTTACTTGAGCTCGCACTTGGCTGTTTTTTTTTTTGTTACAAGGAAAGAAAACAAAAGAAACAACTAATGTGTAGTACTTAAACCCTTATGAAGAGTTCGAGGGTAGAGAACGCTAGCTCGGCCTCGGGAAAGAGCCTCCAAAATATTTGATGGTGGCTCCTGAAGGGTATGTAGTCTCTGCGCTGCGAAGGAAACTAAGTACGCCAAGTGATCTGCACAGTGATTGCCTTCACAGTGGGTATGCTGAAGTTGCACCTCCCAGTCTCGAAGGAGCAAGTCTCGTATATCTGTCACCAAAAACCATATCCCAATCAAAAAACTATGTGAAGATAAGAGAATATTGATTACCTCCAACGAATCCACTTCCACAAGAACACGCCGATAGCCCCAATCCCAAGCTACAATGAGACCAGAATACTCCCCCCAGAGTTCTGCTATCAGGGGATCACCGATCCCGATATTGTGTACGAAGCCTACACACCAATGCTCCTGGGATTTCCTCATAACGCCGCCCGCTGAAGCAATATTGTACTCCGAGATCACGGAACCATCGGTATTAAGTTTAACCTAGCCTATCATGGGTTTAGCCCACCCTACTAAAGAACCCAACGGAAGCCCTTGAGACAGAAAGACCCGGTGTTCCATCTCTCTGGCTCTGGTAATCCAAAGAGTGTAATCCATGACAACTTTAATACCGTCGAGGGGCCAAACAAAACCCGATTTAAAGATGCTGCTGTTACGCCAAACAAGCAATTTGAAAATTTCAAACAAATTAGAGGGTATTTCAGTAATATCAGCTCTTCCTCAAACAGTGAATATAGTATAACATATAAATACAGTCCCTGGTGTATCTGTCCCTTGTACGGAGACTCCCAGAAAATTTAGGAATCTACCAAGAAGCCCTGGAACTTGAGGTAAGAAATCCGCACAGTTCTTTCTCCAAAGCCCTCTGGCAAAGTTGAGTTGTTTTCATTCCATTCTTGTTCCCAGGATAGAAATCTGAATTTTCGGGAACATTGCCGAAGTACAAATTTCGTCTTTGGGTTCTAAAAACGATATCTTTTTACTGTTGAGTTGGTCAGATGTGTGAGATTTCTCTTTTTTGAGGGATTTAATTATGTGGGTATCTTGGAATTTTGGATTTTGAAGTGTTTTCTGATAAAGTTATATTCTTTGTGAAGTAATACACCATTGTTTGAGCTTGGATGGACCTTCATTTAACGCTACTGTAGTGGAAAAAGAATCCCTTTTTGATACTACTGGATTCGTATTTAGGGTTGCCACGGATGGGGAAACCGTTGTTTTATGAGATCTTGGAAAAACCAGCTACAAGTTTTATAATAGCACTATGTGGTGCCATATGGTTCTACATACAGAAGAAAAACATTGGCTACTCGCATGTTGGTTTATCTTATGAAAATGCTGTGGAAGGTCATCATTGGAGAATAATTACTTCAGCTTTTTCACATATTAGCGTTATTCATCTTGTTTTCAATATGAGCGCACTCTGGAGTCTTGGGGTTATAGAACAGTTGGGCCATATGGGACTTGGAGTGGCATATTATCTACATTACACACTTGTGTTGGTTATCTTATCTGGAGTTTTGGTCTTGGGTATGTATCATATATTGATACAGAGGTTCAAGGTAGAATATTTCCGGAGAGTGACGGCTGTTGGGTATTCTTGCGTTGTCTTTGGCTGGATGACCATTCTTTCTGTAAAGCAACCATCTTCAAAGTTGGATCTTTTTGGGTTTCTCTCGCTTCCAATCAGTTTTGCTCCTTTTGAATCATTGATTTTTACATCAATTATTGTCCCACAGGCAAGTTTTCTTGGCCATTTATCTGGAATAGTTGTCGGTTATGCTATTGCTTGGGGTTTAATTCATGGGATGAACAATTTCTGGGCAATCTCAATGCTTGGGTGGATTGTTGTTGTGTTTATCTTAAGTTTGAAGCGGTCTGGTGCATATGATTTCAACTTTCTGGAGATTGAATCTGTAACAGATCCAACATTGCCTTCTGTGAGGTTTCTTGGGAATGGTAGAACCTTACAGATGAGTGTACTTCCAGTTGAAGGCGTTGAAGTTGTTTAACTTTTTGTAAAGGTCTAATCCCTTTATGCTTATGTTGGCTTGACCTTTGATAGTCTTTATGGTGTTCAGTTCTGCCTTGTACATCTACAATGCTACACGTTGGTTCTTCCTGGTAGTCAGAGTTATTTTGGATACTTGCTTCTACAGTAATAGAATGTAGGTGCACTTTTTCTTAAATCAGACTGGTGGATGCGTGGCTGTGGCACCTCAGCATAGTTGCTGAAGTTACGTCCATTATGTTCCCTTATACTTTGGTTGTTTTTGTGATATGTTTCTTCTTCTGTGTTTACATACGAATTTCTTTTATCTTTTGGATCCTTTACTTTTTTGTTCTTTTTAGAGTTATCACCCAAATTTCAGGTAGCCATACTACTTGGATTTAGATAGACCTTTTGAATGAAAGAATGAACTTATCAAACAGAAGGCATTCTTTCTGTTTGTAGTTTCCTTTATATCAGCAGTAAGTCCAGTGATAAGTTTTAATCTGGATTTGAGTCGCATAACGGCATCTCTGACTATTGTGGTTACTGGACCAACCATACCAAAGAAAATATGTCGTGCATTCATCTGTATCAGTTCTTTCATTGTTAAAGGTATTCACTTTTCACTGAACATCTGCAGTCGATCTGTAATATATTCACTTATTGAAGTGCATGTAAATTAGACATCCACACACAGTTCAAATAGCTGCATATCATACACTTGAAGGCTTACCAATTTCTGTCATTTAAAGGTCTGGTTCACCTTGAGTCTCTTCATTCTTCTTGGTATGGCTGAATAGAAGACTACCCTTTACCTTCTTCCATTTTTTCTTGATAGAACTTGAATAAGCGGCAGTAACTCACTCCCTCGTTTCTTTGGGGTTTATGTCAGTATAAATGAAATGGATTTGGAATTCTTAGAATAATTATTAGCCGCAGAATTTAAGGGGTTGGTTCTACTTCTATTTCTCGTTTTTTGATTATATATTTTATTAATAATAATAGCTATATATTAAATAAATTTTAAAGAGAAAATAGGAATATGTAAAAACAGAAATAAAAAATAAAACTAATTTTGTGGTTTTTTATAATTTTAGAAAATGAATCAAAATTAAAAATTCAAATAAATAGATTTTTATTAAATTTGGAAATAAAATATAAAATAAAAATAAAAACAAACAAGTGCTAATTTGGCTGTATTTTACTATTTTTTACGTAGCAACTCGCATGTATTACTAACTACTTGTTGCTTGTATTGTGATTTGGTAAATTTGTAGTTTTCCTCCGTTCTTTTGTCCTTTACTTCTCTCTGTATGCTTTTATGTCATGTATGGTGTTACAAAGGTTTTCTAAGTAAAGTTATGGTTACTCCTTTACATGACAATCTCACATAAGTCTGTTTAAGTAAGATTCGGCCTTTCCATTTTAAAAATTATTAAGAAAGCACTAAACTAACAAAAACAATAATAGGAGCACGAAAAAGATATAACAAATGCCAACTTTTATGATTTCCCTCAAAGTATATAAAGGAATGCTCATGTGTGAGAAACAAGGCTTAAATGAGTTATTTATAGACACCTTTAGCTTAATAGCAAAATCAGAATCCTAATTGGGTTCACCTAGTTTGATCACATCTTATCTTAATCAGATTATATCACATTATCTAATAAGATGACATCTCCATCTAAATATGATTTTATCTGGTAGGATTTATCTACATCATAATTAATAAGATAAGAGATTACATTTATCTATGAATGATACATCTATATCTACAAAGATCTCTACTATTTTCAAATGATCCTCTTATATGGTCTTTATCTTTTAGAGATGATGTATATTTGATGTAATGTTATCTACCACATCATCGAAGATTTCCCTACGATCTCTATCTGTTGATGATGAGTCATCTAAGTCTAGAGCCTTTCATAGCATACTAGTATAGTCCAATGCTTACCATGTCAAATCCATTAATCATTGTTTGTTTATTTGAGCATACATAAGTTCTTAATCCATTAAGAACTTAGCCTTAGTCAAGTTAGTTTGTACAGGATCCGAAACTTTAACAAAACTTGCACCATGTTTGATTTAACTTGTTAAGTTACCTTGAGCTTTCGCAAGTTATCATCATGCGTGTAATCCAACTAACTTTTAACCTAAGGCCCATTTTCAGCTAGCTATGAAATTCTTTCATGTGTTAAAGGGCTAACAAACTACCCCCATCATACCTTCGTCGAACTAATATGAAGGTAGGCATTTACTTGATCCTTAAACTACCATAAGGTAGTATCTTTTTCTTAAGTAGCTTCCATGATTGGCTTTCCCTACCATTGGAATAAGAATTTAGTCCTCTGATGCTTTTTATGTTGCCTCATTGTCCAATAATCCAATATCTTTTCCACTTGATTCTTGAACTATTTTCTTACAATCGGTGGAGGTCGTTTCACCTAATTCCTATTCGGATCTTATGCATTCTTATAGTAAGGTTTGAGAAAACTAATATAAAAAATAAGGCTTACCTTCAATCTCTCGGGAAACTTCAATTTGTATGTCACATTCCCCACTTTATTTAACACTCCAAACGGAAATTCGTACTTTGGCACTAATCCTTAACGTAATTGCTTACTTGAGATCTTCTTTCAAATTTGTGGGATAAGTTTAAGAGTACCTTATCTCTTACATCAAACTCTAACGTTCTCCTCCGTAAGTCCGCTTGCTTCTTCATCCATTGAGAAGCTATTCGAAGATTATCCCTCGCCTCATCTAATAACTCTTGCTTCTCCATTGCGAACTTGTATGTCGCATGACACTTGTCACCTGTCTTTTATTGTGCAATCTTGAGTGGAGTGAGAGGTTGTTGTCCCAAGACTATCTAAAAGGGATTATTCTCCGTAGCAGAAGATCTGTACAAGTTATAGCAAAATTGTTCATTATTAAGTAAACTCAACTAATTACATTGACTTGCACTTACATAATGCCTTAAGTACTCATCCAGTAGATCACTGATCATCTTTCTTGGCTATCCGTTTGTGGGTAATGCCGTTGAAAACTTTAAATCACATCCCATCATATTAAAAAGGGATGTTCAGAATCTCCCCATAAATCTGGCATCTCTGTCACTCATAATATCTGTAGGAACTCTGAATTATGGATAAAACTTGTAGCAAACCAGCTTCCTTCTTCTTCTCCAGCTTATCCAACTAATACACAAGACACATCTTGACATATAACTCGATGTCATTCTTCATCTTCGACTAATAGTAGGAACAAGTTAGGAGTGTCATCATCCTTTGAACTCTAGGGTGATCAGTGTGCTGTGAGCCATGTGTCTCTTTTAATAGTTATTTTTGCAAGCCACTAAAACTTGGCACGTACACTTGACTATTCTTAGTCATCAACAACCCATTGTCATTATACCAAAACCTGCGTACAACACCTTCCTTGACTTGTGAGATTAACTTATAATATATTTTGTTTAATGGAGTTGCAACTTTGATTTTCTTCAACAAGTTAGACTCTACCCTAGTAATGGTATACAGCGTCGCGAACACCTCCTTTCGACTCAATGTATCTACCATATTATTGTATCTCCCCGATTTATGCTCTCACACGAAGACATATTCAGCAAGAAACTCCTTCCACTAGGCTTGCTTCGCGGATAACTTCTTCTGGGTCCTAAAGAATGTGTGGGTAACATTGTCGGTACATGCAATGAACCTGTTCCTTAACAAATATATGCTATGTTTCAAGGCAACGCACTACTACAAGCATCTCTTTCTCATGGGTTGAGTACCTTTTCTCCGCACTGTTAAGCTTTTGGCTCTCCAATGCTATAAGATGATCTTATATTAGGACTCTACCAATGGCTTTGTCCGATGCATTCATATGTATGTCAAATAGAAGATCAAATTTAGGTAGCTTCAATACAGATTCAATTGAGATAACGGCTTTAAGTATTTCGAATGCCTCCTGACACATATCCAACCAACACCACTCTTTCTTTTTCTTAAGCAAGTTCGTTAATGGTGTCGCTTTCTTTAAGTATTCTAATATAAACCGCCTATAATAGTTATCCAGTTTGAGAAAACTTCGCAACTCTCATACTGTCGTGGGAATCTGCCACTTAACTATTGCATTCACTTTCATGTGATCCATCCTAACCTGATCCTTGCTCACCAAGTGACCCAAGAATATGATCTTCGACTGTGCAAACTT
The DNA here is from genome assembly GCA_027576455.1 of Erythroxylum roigii. Taxonomy (NCBI): domain Eukaryota; kingdom Viridiplantae; phylum Streptophyta; class Magnoliopsida; order Malpighiales; family Erythroxylaceae; genus Erythroxylum; species Erythroxylum roigii. Next base: position 18,191,908 of record JANZXV010000001.1, on the reverse strand, counting down.
TCTCTTCTCCATCTTAATGTAAAGCTTGTGTTGCCTTAGCTGCTCGAATACTTTCGTTAAGTGCTCCACATGTTCTGCCATATTAGTGTTGCATACTACGATGTTGCCAAGATACACCAAAACGAACTTATCAAGGAAGTTGTACAATATATTGTTCATTAGGTTGCAAAATGTTGCAGGGGCATTAATAAATGCAATTTCCACGACTAAGAATTTGTATGATCCATATCGAGTCACACGTTGTCTTTTACTCAACACTCTCGACTATCCGCATTTGTCAATATCCACTTCGAAGATCAAGCTTCATGAAAACCCTAGCCCTCGACAATCTGTCCATCAAATCTTGAACTAAGGGAACAAGATACTTGTTTTTTATTATTACCTTGTTCAAGGCTCGATAGTCCATGCACATCCAAGGTGTTCCATCTTGCTTCTTCTAAAATAACACTAAGGCATCATATTGGACTTTGGAAGATTGGACGAACCTTGTCTCCAACAATTCACTAAGTTGTTTTCGAAGTTTCCTAAACTCCAACAGTAACATCCTATATGGGGCACGTGTAGGTGGGATGGCTCAAGGAGCTAACTCAATCCTATAATTTATCTCTCAATGAGGGGGAAGAGTCTTAGACAACTCTTTCGGCACCACATGCAGAAACTCCCTAAATAAACTTGCAACCGCATCAAAGATTTCCATCACGTGGTCTTCATCAATCTCCTACATAGCAACGAGATAGGTTTGCATACCTTTATTCAATCCTTTCTTGAAGCTCATGGCCGATACATATGCTACTGTCGTTGTATCATCCGTCGTTCCATTACTGGAACTACAACAATTAATGTAGAAGTAATTTTGTTCATGCATGATTATCATACCTTCAAAACTTAGATACAAGACCGCCTTTGCTGTCTTTAAGAAATCAATCTCTAGTATCAACTTGAAATATTTAAGTGGTATAACCATGCAATTGAGCTTGGGACACCAACTCCCTATGCTTATTGAGTCGTTGTAAACAACTCTAATCATCGTTTATGCCTTACCAGTTGGAGTCTTTGACACCTTAAACCCCAACTTGTGCACCATCTTTTTTGGTATGAATGAGTGTGTCACCCACATATCTAGCATTTTGGTTGCTTCCTTCCTTTTGACTTGCATTCCAATGTACAAATATTAGATTAACCTTTAACCACATTTAATAAGGCGATCAGATTCATTACCGCTTCTGATCTTCTTCCTCTTCTTCAATAATCAAGACGTTTAGCTTTTCTTTCCTCAGAATTCTCTCACAAAAGGTGGACTACTGCATAGATAACAAATAAGTTTGTCCTTTTTGGAGGACGTCTCCCCACTCTTGAAGCCACAATTTTTCTTGCCTTTTCCCTTGAAATCTCCTTTCTTAGAGTCTTTCTTTTTTCCCCTCACTTTTCTCTTGTTAGGTAGGCCTTTGCCCTGGGAAGAAGTAGAGGAGCCTGTCTTAGTTTGCTTCGTCACTTGAAAATCTACCAAGGTATCAGCAACTATGATTAACCCAATCACATCCTTCACATCCACAACTCCATTTGCCCTCATGGTTATAACTCAAGCAAAAAGTTAAAGAGTTTGTCCCCATCTGACATATTATCAATATCTAGCATTAGAGAGCCATTTTTTTTTTACATACTCTCTTATCGATCCATCTTGTTTTAGCTTCTTCAAGGCATTCCTCGTGAGCGAAGAAGTATTCATCGACAGGAGTTGATCATTTAACCCCTTCATCTTCTCTAAATGTCAATGGGAGCTTTACTTGCACTGATTTCAACAGAAGTCCCCATTCTCCACCAAAGCTTGGCATCTCTATACAAGTACATGACTATTACATTGACATTTTCAGTATCAAGTACCTTAGCCATCGCAAAGTATTGCTCTATATCCCATAGAAAGTTTTTGAGCTCCTTCGCGTTTCACACACCCTAAAAAACCTTTGGGTTACATACTTCACTATGGTTCTCTCAACATGCCCAATAACTTGTGTTGCAACAGCATGCCTTAGGATTGTCATCTCAAACCTATTCTCCTATAATGCCCTCATCAAATATGTTATTTAATGTTGCAGCTATTGGTTCTGCTCCTCCAACATCTCGAACTAAGTATTGTAGGACAATGAGCTTTTCCTCACCTCCAGGAATTGGCCCTATGAGTACCTCTACTCTATTGACACACTCCGTCAAATTGCCGCCTCCCACAATATCAAAGTGTAGCTATAATACAAATTGTTACAAAGGTTTTCTAAACAACAAACTTATCCTGTAAGTTCAACTTACTCCTTTATACAGTAATCTCACTTTAGTTCGTTTAAGCAAGATTTAGCCTTCCCATGTGATTGTTGACAAACTAACTTATTTTTGAATGCCTCATGGCCCTCGCGTATTTAACTCTCACACTTCTAAAGACTACTGAGAAAGCACTAAATTAACAAATACAACAATAGGAGCACGAAAGAGATAAAAACAAATGCTAACCTTTATTACTTTCCTCAAAGTATACACAAAAATGCTCTCTCTATCTAATGCGTGAGGTATAAGGCTCAAATGAGCTATTTATAGGCACCTCTGTCTTAATAGCTAAGTCAGAATTCTAACTGAACTCAACTAGCTAGATTATATCTTATCTTAATCAAATTATATCACATTATCCAATAAGATTACATCCCCGACTTTATTTGATGTGATTTATTTACATCACAACTAATAAGATAAGAGATTATATTTATCTAGGAATGATACATCCATATCCATGAAGATCTATGTTATCTTCAAATGATCTTCTCCTATGATCTTAATCTTTTAGAATTGATGTCTATCTGTTGTGATCTTATCCACCACGTCATCCAAGATTTCTCTACGATCTTTACCCATTGATAATGAGTCATCCATGCCCAGAGTTTTTTATAACACATTGGTCTAGTCCAATGTTTACCTATATTAAGTCTATTAATCATGGTCCGTTCATTTCAGCATACACTAAGTCTTTAGTTCATTAAGAACTTAGCCTTAGCCAAGTTGAATTGTACAAGGTCCCTTGGGTTTTTGCGTGCCACCGTCATATATGTGATCTAACTATCCTTCGACCTAAGGCCCATTTCCAATTAACTGTGAAATGCTTTCATGTGCTAAGGGGCTAACACATGGCTTGTAATGCTTTTAGCAAGTAATGCATTCAAATAACAACAAATTTATATTGTTCCCATAGTTTTAAGGGTCGGGTAGATCTACCTTTGTTTTTTTTTGTAGTTTTTAATTTTTGTTTTTTCTTTCAAATAAATATAAAAACCTATTTGGTTATCAATTTCAATGTAAATATTTTTTATCACTGATAATAATAACGTATTAGATAAAACTTAAAGATAAATTATTTTAAATTAATAAATATATTTTAATTT
>JANZXV010000001.1:18176435-18188329 GCA_027576455.1 Erythroxylum roigii | reverse complement strand
ATTTAATTATATTTATTAATAATTATTAAATTTAATTTATTTAACTTAATTACAAAAATAAAATTATTAAGTAAAATTAAATTATTCATAATTCATATTAATAACTAATTTTAGTTAATTAATATATAATATTAAATTAAATTAAATCATTCATATTTTTGTTAATAATTAATATATTAAATAATTAAATAATATATATTTAGTTTATGGTAAATTAAATTATAAAAAATCCACTTTTATAATTTTTAAAAACTAGAAGAAATCAAATCCAAAAAATCAAACAAAATTTCTTTCACTGAATTTAAAAGCAGAAACAAAAAAAATAAAAAATGGAAACAACAGGCCCTTACCTTTTAGCTTGAATATGTTAAAATCTGGCAAGTTTTTCCTCTTTTGCAAATTTTATTTCAACAGTTACAACAGAATGACTATAAATATGTTAAATGACACTAAACTCTAGCTAACGCCTTGTCCATGGTATGTTTTTCCAACGACTCAATACTGGAGTTTGACAGATTTGGTAAGTTAAATATCTTAAAAATATACTACATTTGACAGTTCCCTGCGTGTCATCATCTGTTACATAAGCAGCTGCATTCATAAAACTACTCTTAAGCTGGGTTAAACTTTAGTTATACTGCTCATATAGATGCTGTCACTCGCACTTGATAAGTATTCATCTTCCCCATTTCACTGCCTGGACTACTGTATTAGCCAGGGCCTCGATGTGAAGAGCAGGTACAGATGTATAATTTCCTTTGAATTACATGCCTTAAGTTTCTTTGACTCCCTATAATTACCATGCCAAGAAGTGGAGAAGGCCATGAGATTAGACTGGCCTTTGTCACAAATTTAATACAGACAAATTAATGTTTGGTACATATGCAAATTGTAAGTCGCAAGAGGAAGTGTGGAATAGTGAACCAAAAATGAACATAACTTTAAGCGGCTTCTAAGTGTTCACAACTTACTAGGTTATCAGACAAACATACGGTGGTGGTAACAGAGATACATTGAGTTAAACACATAACAACATTATCTTAAATAACATCAAGTGGCTATAGAGAATCTGCTGGACCTCCATCATTTCAGACAAAGGAATAGTGAAATCGTTTAACCAGCTCAAAATAAACAATGAACAAATAAACAGGAGGTGGCAAATCCGTGTAAATAACTAGAAGTGTTCTATGTTTTGTTTATGCCAACATCTGATGTGAGAATTGATAGCCAATGCCGAGCAGTTTAATCATATCTACAACGAATCAAATGAACCAAATAGCACAGTTAGTGACCAAGTTGTAATCTGCTTTCAGTAACACGTGCTTCGCTGCTTGTTGCTTCCACCACTCTAACTAGTAAACGAAGCCGTTCATATTATCCATAAGGGAAGAATCTAATTCATCTGCATCAACATGACAATAAAATGTATTTAATTTCTTACTGCATTGATCTCATACTAACCTTTATCGAAGTTTACATAAGGGTAAAGACAGAATGACTGTGCAGACTATTGCTTTTGATATCCTCGTGCCGTAAATCGTACTCATAATGATGAAGATCTTTCTTTGGACTTCAAGAAGAATATGTAACATGGAAGTAGTATAGTAGATATGGAGGTACGCACAATTTCATACGCCTACCATTTCTTTGTATCTTGGCTATCTTCTTCATGATTCGACATTCCGTTAGTAGAAGTTGAGTCACCAGCAGAGCCATTTTCCTGAGCACCTGGATGAAGAAGTTGAGAAAACCCTTGTCCAAGAGACTTCCATAAGCGAGTTGACAATGAAGACTGTAAAGCACCGGAACTTGAGCATAGTGATGGTTCGTATATGGAAGCAGATGAGGGGTTCAACTCAGAGAATCTCACAGCACCTAATATTCTTTCTGGAAGCTCCGACTCAGTTACACCCTCAATTACAAAAGCAAGGTCAACAGTCAGCAAAGTAACATAGCCAAATGCCAGATGAACTATTGCACTCGCAACCATTGAAGAACCAATATCAATGTCCACTTCATAAAAATTCTCTTCCACACTATGCTTACACGACAAGGCACGCCCTATTATACATATAGCCTGCTCTCCAACTGCCGTCCTTACTATCCAGGGGCCTTTGACAATGTTGGCAATTAGTTTCATTCTGGAATTTCTAAACACATCATCCGCTTTGAAGAACTGTTCCATTAAAGACCCCTCTGGAGTTGGCTCTGTAGCTACAAAATAGGCTATGGCACTGTAATTATCCTTAGTTGGAAGCTGAAGGTTGAATGCCCAAACAAATGGCTTATCACCTGTTGGAAATTCACTGTCAATAACTTTTCTCACACGGCTGTTGGGGTTCTTCAAGACATCCCCAATTTTAGTAGAACCTTTGATCCAGTCAAACCCAAGGGGCTTTAGAAGATAATCACCACCTGGGATTTTAACCTTGGTTTTCAGGTAATCAGGGCCTCTCACCATAAACCTGTCCCCAGGAGGAGACGCCCAACCATTTGGACAATTATCAGGATCCAACATTGGAATAGATCCCTCTGATCTAACTCTCTCTATCCAATTCTGCTCACTACTGTCACAAGAGTTGGCCATCCTATATAGCTTCTGCTCAGTTTTGATTTTGTTCTCTGAATCCACTTATGCTACTCCTGTCACACGTGTTTGAAGTACATAAATCAGATTATCAAGCAGCTGAAAAGGCAATATGTGAACTGAAAGAACTGAATGAGAAAAAAGTTTGAAATGGAAACTAGTTTTGCATATAAATGGTGATAATAAACTTATGATCTGCAAAACAAAGAAGACTTGAGATTGTAGATTGCCAAAAGTAAAATCTTCAACTTTCCTTGTGATTTATTTCCACCTCTAATACTCAGAAAAAACAAGGTACAATTAATTTTGAATAGACTGCACATCATGATGGGGGCACAAACTCAATTACATGGAAGAAAATGCAAGTCAACACAGATTACAGTATCATAGCTAAAGTTGAACATAATTGATATTGATAGATATACCCGTATTGTAGCCAACTACGTAGGCAGTAGTTGACATATAAACCCGATAAACTATCTCCATGCAAACTACACCTGAACTTCCTAAAATTAGCCATGAAAGTAAGCAGTTAAACTTTTCAACATCAACCTAAATACTTCCATTTTGATGATGTCATATTACAGACTACGCCAATATCAATCTTCCTTCCATTCAATCAGAAGAAGCTGTATGTAACATCAAATTAGATTTTTTGATAACGAAGTTAATAAATGGATACTAACCCTATTAGATTGACATTGCAGGAGCAATCTTGCCAAGTTGACATAACAGGAGCAACATGAAGAAGCAAAATGGCATCAAGTATATAGTCAATTCATAGACTCGTATCAGAACCACAACAGCATATAAAAAGAAGCTTCATCATTACTCCGCAGATAGACCTAGTTAAAACAATTAGCGGTTTACATTTCAAAATTTCTGGCAAATTTTTATTTAAAGGTTTCATTAATCTCAATCAGGAGTAACCGTTTAGTACAAATAACTAAATCTGTTTATCTGTAGTCATTGGCTTTCAAGAATTGAACTTTAGCTTCCCCGTCAGATTGTAAAGAAAGAGGAATGTACTCCATGAACTACAAGTGCCTTCGTTTTCATTCCAGGAAGAGTGGGGAAAAAAAAACCAAATAAACATCCAAAAGCGACCAAATCCAGAATTACTCATCAAGTATAAATAACACATCAGCACCAATTGCAAGGAAAACCCCAAAAGTTGCAAAAGATAGTACATAGAAAACAAAGTTACCACCTTTCGACAAAGAGCACACAACAAGACCTACATTCATATTTCTCTAAGAGGGAGTCAATATTCATCAATAAAGCCGCGTATCTACAAATGGAAACTCAAAACAACAGGTTCACATTGTAAAAAAAAAAAAAAAAAAGGAAGAAAGGTAAGGGTAATTTGATTACTGAAAATGAAAACATGAGAACTCAACAAATGAAAGGAAAACAAGAAAACAGGGTACGTAAAGGCCTCACCTTTAAGCTGTTATAGCGACAAGAAGGGCAACCCAGATATCAAAATTCTGCAACAAGCCTTAAACTGATAGATAGATATAGGAGATAGAATTGATCCCAGATCAGGGGTTTGGAATGAGGTTTTAATTAGGAGTAAAAAGGACACAGAAGACAGAACCCACCTTCAATTCCTTTTGTTGGCTTTTTTATTATTTAAAATGATATGTTATTTGTTTTGAATGGAAATTCCAAACTACTGGATCGGCAGGTACCAGGTTAAACTCTGACAGACCTGCAATTCTTGACCTTTTATCAACGCTCCACGTCTCTAGGGGCCGACCTGGAATCCATCCATAATCGTGCAACTTAAATTTCCAGAATGTACATAAATACATGTAAGAAAAATTTGTAACGCCCTTTTTGGTGGACATATTAATTGTTTAATAATATTGTGAGTTTTCTTGTTTTAAAAATTGAGATTCTTTTCTTGATGATAATTGAGATGTATACAAATGTTTATAATTGAGATTCGGTCAATCCAATCACATGTGTTTGCCTCAAATTCTATCTCTTTGAATCAAGTATTGAATATATATATATATATATATGGAAAGAAGGGTATTAATCAAATCAGTCACGACTTGCTTTTATAATTTTGTTATTAACTATTTGCAAAATTAAATTCATTAATCCTCAACTGTATTATATAGCAGGAATATGCAACTCATAATCATCAAATAGCCGGCTCAGTTAAACGAAACTAAATCACTTTCAAGTTACCATCTCTTTAATTTTTACTTGTAACCAAGTCTGGGGAAGTTGGTTTCTGAAATATTTTCAAAACAACGAAACACTGCAAAATGATAATTTGTCTGAACTAATTACATTGCAAGATGGTCATCAGTTGAGTCTTATAGAGATAACTATTTCATCATGTTTTGTCTCTACTAAACTTGAAATTAGACACCCATTAGATATTAGATAATCCATTTTGTATATTATTTTATTTCCCTTTTCCATAATTTTGTGGACAATTTGCTCTAAAGGTAAATAAATAAATTATCATCCTGAGGCCTGTAACTGCATTAAAGGTGCTACAAACTAGACTAATATATCATATATAACTCAATCTGCAACCAAATTTAAAGCATATAATGACAGCCTAAAACGTATGTAAATGCATGACTAAAGGGACAGGAATGACAAATGGGGGGTAATGTTAGATATCCTATCTAAAGTCAAACTGCAACTGGGATTCAAACTGTGGCTAATACTCTTCACTATTCTTTACTTTTCTTAATCTTTTGTCAAAGAGGAGCTAGCATCGGACGAGTTATCTTTCTGTCCTGGGGAAGACACAGATGATGCTCTCATTTTCGTATCTCCAACTTGCTGCTGTTCCTGCTGCTGCGCTTGTTGCTGTTGAAGCTGATGAAATTGATGCTGTTGGAATGGGTGCTGATGCTGCTGCTTCTGAGAATGAATTTGAAGCTGCTGCAACTGCTGTGCAGTTAGAAGTGTATGCATAGATTGACTACTGGGATAGAACTGCTGGCCCGTGCCAAAAGAATTGAAGTTCATCATGGGTCCACCATTTGGCAAAGCTTGACCAGTCAATAACTTCAGATGTTGGATTTCTTCCTTTAATGCGTCGTTTAAAGCTAGCAGACAGACAGGATTATGTCGGTGAATTATGAGAGGTTACAAAATGAAAAGACCACAGAATCCAAATGCTGAATCATAACTTAAAATGCATGAAGCATGTGCTATAAGGGATACATTTCCTTAGATTTCTAAATAAGCACAAAAATTATTTGCTTTTCATAAGGTTATACCAGAGACCATTATTAATAGGAATTTGCTGTTTACTGTTGTAGAAAACTCCAACAGTAAACAGCAGAATGCCTACGTGATTCTCTCCATCTAACAGTTTTAAACACCTTTGCCACAACTACTTTCTCCTTAATCTGGTAAGCACTTGAAATTTTTACATTTGGTCAATTGACCACGTTCATCTCAACTTTCAGAAAATGGGTTACAAATGAGCAGACAGATCACTAACAGCCATGAATAGAACCTATGAAACCATTCTACTCCTAAGATATCTAACATAGAGGCAATTGAAAGAACCTAACATCAGAAAGAGAAAAATATCTGGAAAAAACACAGAGGCACTTTAAAGAACCTAACATTAGAAAGAGAAAAATATCTGGAAAACATAAATAAAATGAAGAACAGGTAGTTAAAACTTAAAACATGAATGACAAGTATTGAAAAGAAGAAGACTATTAATAAATGAAGAAACTGACCCATTATATTGTTGAATAAACACATTAGAAAAATGCAGAATGGGTGCAAAAATAAAACTGCTGGAAAAATCAATAAACTATAAATCACATACCAGAGAGACTAAGAAAATTTTGGTTCTTCAAAAATTAGACCCAGTACAAATACGAGGAGATAAAATGACACAATATCGATTGCATGGCATAGAAATCAGTTGTATTAATTTTCTTAATGAAAAAGCTATCTTAACTAATCTTAAGCACGTGTCAATTCTGATGCAAATATACTTCATGTAGATTTGTTTTCCAGCTCACTGCCTTGGAAATTCATATAATGTAATGTTCTTTTCCTTTTCACGATCTTTTGGGTCATATGGTATATTTGCAAAACAACAAAGGCCTTCAGTTGAAGTATAGAGAGCTAATATTCAACTCAAAGAAAATCAAGCCATGTCTCCTGCTCCGTTCTAATAGACAATGAAACAGAAGTCTCTGCAGTGCCTGATATAGTAACCGAGTGGAGATGTTATCATCTCTTTTACAGTCCCACTCTATGGCAAAGCAATATGGAACTCTGCGTAGTAGATTCCTAGTTGAAGACCAAGACATTTCCCTTTTCAGTGGGTACTATGCCTGAGTTTGAAAGTTCATAACAAATTAAGTCCAAAACCCTTATATGCAAGTCATTCCAATGTATGTCTATTTTATAGAGGAAAAGCACATCAAGCTGTTGGTGAGGTAATGATGAATTTTTTTTAAAAAAAAAACCTTAAATTTGTTTAATCCTTGTCTCAATGAAAAAAGGTATCGGAGGACCAGAGCAGTTAGAATTTTGAATCATATATTCAACCACAAAAGGCCAAATTAAAAAAATTAGCTACACTTTGGATAACTAGCCAAAGGGGGTGAAGATAGCACCTTCTTGGTAGTCTGAAAAGGGAAGCACATGGTGATTGCTACTAGTAATGGAAAAAATGGCCCAGCTCAGCCCAGCCCGGTCCGAATTCAACTGGCCTGGCCCGGGATGATCGAACTTTAGGGCCAGACTCGGCCTTTTTATTTTTAATTTTCATACTTCAGGATTTTAACATAAAATGACGCTGTTTTGAGTAAAAATGATGTTTTCAATTTTAAAAATAAAAATAATTAAATTTAATTGCCGATCAAGCTTTGGGCAGGGGTTGAGCCCATTTCCATCCTTAATTGATACTGTGTTAACCTCCAGTTGATCACTAAATGCATGTAGAAGTTGGGATATTCAGACACCGTTGGTGCCTTTAACTACCAAACAAATGATAATTGATCTTAGAACCTATTGTATACCAGTTTTTGAACAATAGAAGTGCAAAGACTCAGCATCCTTTCGGTGTGACAAAAAGCAAGTTAAAAAAATATATATATCATTCAATTTTTATGCACATAATACATCAAAAAGTCAAAAGTAAGGAACGAAAACAACTAACATGGCAATTCCCTTGAATTAGAAAGAACCTTACCATCTTGCAAATGGACCTGTTGTTCCATTGTTTGCAATCGCAATTTCAATTCACTATTTTCAGCAGTCAGGCCATTTGTATCCCTCTGTCATAAAAAAGGGAAGAAAATCAAAATATGTTAAACTTACCACATTGATTATTGTATTTTCCAAATAAAATAATTCACCTAATTGCTCAACAACAACGGACAACTTTAAACTGAAAGAACGCCTTCCTATAACACTATGAAGAACACTTTCTTTAAAATTGAGATGAGGATGGAAAAAGAGAGCAGAAAGGGCCGGTTAAACCCGAGTTGACAGATCATAAAAATCAGTATTTACATCGAACATACAAATTTCTTCAACATACATATACATTTTAGACAATTAAGTTTTGATAAGTTTACCGTGCTGGTTTTAGGGAAGTCAAAGGTCAATGTTCAGATCTTTCCACTTTGATGTGTTAACTAATTGTATGCAGAAATAAAATAGCAAAGACAGGATTTGACCAATAGATGTGCTTGAGGATAGACAACACAAACACCAGTGTCCCACAGCACCAATGACATTATCTAAACAACAAAAATCTCTACATATGTATGCATATACATTTATCTAACTATACATATGCTATAGAAGTTTATACTAAACAGAAGGTCAACAAAACCAGCCAGTTTTTTTCAATCTGATTTTAAAACATTGATGAAGAGTTAAGCTGATGCATGTTACCTGCAGCAGAGTTAATTGAGCAGACAATGATGTTGCTTCTGTTTGCAGTGTTTGTACTTTCCTTTCTAGTTCTGCTATGTACCGCATCTTCCTTTCCTTTGATCTTGCAGCTGATTGCCTATTTGCCCAGATCCTATTACATGGAAACAGTACATTAAAATCTATGCGTATGAGATGTCAATCTAACACATAAAACAAGAAAGCAAACACGCTCTCTCCCATAAAAACAAGTTAAGGTTTAGTTGGATATATCCTTTCAGAGTGTTATAAGGAGGTCATGAAAACGTTTAACAGCTATGAATTTGAAAAACTTCCATCCATTCCCAAAGTTTAACAGGAGCCATTAAGGTAAAAAGATTATATAGAACCATCGTCAGTCGCAGTTGCTAAAAAATAAATTCATAATAAGGCAAGATGCATTTTCTGCAGCAAGCTGTCCCCATAAAGGACCGAAATTTATCAAGAAGCATAACCTTTTTACCCAGAACAGGAACATCTAAGTCAGACTTCCATTCACACTAGCACTAAATTTGCCTCAAAACCCATCTCAGGATAACAACTCTATCATTAACTAAAAAGGAAGAGAAGGTAAAGATACCGTTTTGCACGCTTGGGATCAATAAGCGCAAGTTCAGCAAGCTTGGCGGCAGACATGGCTTTCTTAGAATCTGCCGGGGAGAGCTCGTCTGAACATGACATAAGCATCTCCGGTTTGATAGTGGTCGAGCCATCCATCGACTGGCTATGCTGGTGCCTTACTCTAGGCCTTTCACTAGGCGCAGCATCCACATCCCCGGCAAATTGAGTTGGTGCTAAACCCGGTGCTGCCCCTGCCGAAGCCTGTCCGTCCGCTGTTTGGGCAACTGATGTAGCAGATGAAGAATTAAACTTATCCATATCCAGGTACATTGAGAACAAATCCTCCTCGGTCTCATCCGACAAAGAAGGACCATCAGCACCACCCACCACACCAAGATCACTATCAAAGCTAATATCATCAGGTAAAGTGAGAATCTCAGAATGTGCACGTCTATGGCCAACATTCTTAGGTGGGTTATCGGGCATTCTGCTAATATCATGACTAAAACCGCTAGAGTTAGCTCCATGAACAAAGTGACTAGGGTCTGCACTAGTTCCTGGAGCCATTGGAGGGAATGCAGATGATGAAGGTTCAGGCTTTACGTTAAAAGAAACCCCAGATGGCGAAAGGTTCGCGAACCTACCAGAAGGCGGTGGCAACCCACTATTGTGAGCTAGGGACTTTTCCTTATCCATCAATACAAATCCCAAAACCCTAATCAACCTTTCAAACTACGTCAATAATCAAGGAATAGTAAGAGCTCCAAGTTTAGTTTTTTAAGTAAACGGTTGAAAATCAGAAGCTATGCCACAGAAAAATTCCAACACTAGGTATTAACAAAGCTATGCCACAGAAAAATTCCAACACTAGGTATTAAAAAACTAACATGTATCGTCAATATTAGAAACTAAGAACCCTAGAATGTTAAATCTAAAAAGAACATAGAAAAGAGGGAAACCCCAATAAGGAAAATCGGAAAAGGAACACCTTTTCTCTTTCAACCCAAATCACCAAACAGATCAAACAACAGAACCCTAAAGAAATGGAGATCTGAATCTCAAGTAAAGAAAGCCCTAGAAATCTAATAGGATGAAATTAAAGAACCTCGGAAGGATTGGGGTAGGGGAGAGGCAGAAAGGAAGAAACTTTTGCAGGGAAATGTGTCTAAGACAGAAATTCTATTATTATTGCACAGCTTAGGATTTAGATGATTTCCATATATATAGTGTTGTTGCAAATGTGGGCATGTATTAGGAGGAAAAGAAGGCTCAGAGACCACTGGGAACGAGAACGAGAACGAGAACGAGAATCATCTCAGAATTCAATTTTCAACACAAAAAGGAAAGAAATCCAACGAAACCCAAAACCATAGGCACATCACATGGACACTTGCCAACCTTCCCTTTCTTTATATTATGTATAATATTCTTTAGTTACTTCACATCATCTCTCTCCTTTCTTTCAATTATATTAAGTTTGCATTATCTTTGATTAATTAATACCAAACTTAAAGAATTATTTTATCATTGAATTGATCAAATGAGTAGATCTTCTGCCTTTTATTTTAATGGGGCCTTCTGCATAAGTTGGGAATTCCGGTTCTTTCTGAAAGAGCTAAAGTATATAATATATTTGAAAATGTTTGTGTTGAGGGTAGACATAAATATATCAGAAATGGAAAAGGTGGAATGGATGAAAGAGAGAGTGGACGATGAAGTTATAAGGAAATGTCGTCATTGTAGTACATTTTGACCCAACAACTGTGGCGTGCTTCAATTAAAAAATACAGAAGATGAATGAAACGTCAAGGGAAACAAAACAATCCCATTCCATTCCATGTGGTAGTTTACCAAAGAAGCTGCTTGTCCAAATGCTCCCAGGTTGACCAATTACCACCCTTTGGTCTATGGCTTGCAAGACACTTCGCCTGCACATGCATTATCTCACTAGATTACTTGTGAGAATTGGAATTGACAACCAAAAGAACAGGTAAGTAGCAGATCATTAACAAATGTAACCAAAACATATGTTTTACCAACCTACATAAGTCAGAGCTGTTCTATAGAAAACAATTTCATAACAGGCGATCAAGGAGACATCACTAAAATCTCTGCTAATACAGAAAATAAATGCAGTTTGTGCAGAGTACAACAAGAGGAGTGTGTTCTCTCTCAGAAAAATTGGCAGTCTATGTTAAACATGAGTCAGTTAAACTGGAAGGTGAGTCATCAGTTGGTTTACAGCTTACAAAAGCCAATGGATAGGGAACAAAATAATTATCTTGCTAGCTTTTGGGCCAAGTCTGTTTTTACTTAGGAAGGAAAGTAATAATAGGCCCTTCAGAGGCAGGTGGTTGTGAATGAAGTCTTCAAGCAAATCCTAATTAACAGCAAGGCTAAGTGCTGTAGAGACGAAATGGCTCTTGCATTGCATGGAGGATTTACTGGCTGTTGTTGGGTTTTGGGTCACTTCTAAGTGGAGCCCAAAGCCTAACATATAAAAGGTTTTTTAAAAAACCTAAAGAGTTGTGTAGGTAAGTTAGTGCAGTCGGAAGAGAAGAGAGGGAAGAAAGAGAAAGAAAAAAAAAAAAGAATTTTCGTTTTTCTCCTACTTTGCGCAGTAATCTTCTAACCTCCGATCGCATGGTGATTTCTTGTCGGATCGACCTGAAATTTTAACCAGAGGTTCTTCTCTCATTGTTCTTCATTCTGAACGGTGGAGATTGGATTTGGAGGTTTCCAAGGTGCCCTGATCTTCAGTCGAAGTTGTTGTGATTTTAAGGGTGATATTGTTCTCAACTCTTTGATTTTTCAT
>JANZXV010000001.1:18145840-18156856 GCA_027576455.1 Erythroxylum roigii | reverse complement strand
ATTAATACATCAATTAATAACTTTTATTTTGATGCATTCACCCTAATATACTATCTCTTGGACATGATTGAACATACTTAGACTAATGAGAAGGGTTAAAAATCAAATTTGCAGGGACAAGAAAAATAGGTTTTCCTTATATTTTTTAAATCATGTTTTTAGAAGTTATTTTATATATAAATGACTAATATTAAACAGTTAATTTTACCAAACATCTCTAACGAACAACTAATATAATTTATTGATCAAATCTAATAGAATCAGCTATCAGCTAACAGCTAATACAATCAATCAATTGCCAAAAAAATGATTTACACACCCCAAAAAAAAAAAAAAGTCACGAGCGGCCCACGTCGCCTTTGCGTCGTTACAACGCAGGCATAGAGATATTTATCTCATCTCATCTATAACCCTCCGTTTCACAAATCCAACGGCTGATATCCACCACCGTACACCGCTTGATAAATTCCCAACTTTCTGAAACCCTAACCCTTCAGCATATAAACGTAACCCTACTCATACACGCTTCTCTCTCCTTACTCTCTTCTCTTTCTTCGTCACCTGATACTTTTTGGGAAGCCTTTTATAACTACGTTTTTTTTCCTCACAATCATCGCCGCCGCCGTCATGTCGGACGAGGAGCATCACTTCGAATCGAAGGCAGACGCCGGCGCCTCCAAGACCTTTCCTCAACAGGCCGGTACCATCCGTAAGAACGGTTACATCGTCATCAAGAACCGTCCTTGCAAGGTACGATACCAATGCTCTTTTTCTGTTTGTTTAGATCTGTTATATTTTATTATCGCGACTCTGCTGAGATTTATTTTGTTTACTTGTGTTTGGATAAATTCAGATCGGATATGATCTTGGAGTGTGTTAACGGTCTGTTGTATCTTAAATTCAGTTGTTTTTAAAGCCTCCTGAGAGACAGCCTTTTTCTGTTTCTAAATTTGTCTACAGCCAGAGTGAAGGATTACAGAAATATCCTTTCATAAAAAAAGACTCAATTGGCATTGATTAATTAGTTATACTACGGCTTCTCTTAAGTTTGCAAGAAAGCAATCGGTGGGTTAAAACTGATGAGAAAGCTGCTGCTGTGATTGAACACGGACTTCGAGGTTTATCTTTGTGATTTGAATTTAAGAGTTATCATTTTTTTTTTTGTTTTCAGTTAGCTACTCTCTTCGTGTGAAAAGTAAATTTGTCAACGTTTGGATTCTCGGTTAATGGTGGCATATTTGTAGATGTGTGTTTTAATGTTGAATTGGGGGGATTTGAGTGATTGTTTTTTTCCCCTGAAATTCATTTATCAATGATTGATCTTCGTTGGTCTGTTCATTGTTTTGTTGCAGGTAGTGGAAGTTTCCACATCCAAAACAGGCAAGCACGGCCATGCGAAGTGCCACTTCGTTGGTATTGACATCTTCAATGGCAAAAAGCTGGAAGACATTGTTCCTTCTTCCCACAATTGTGATGTACGAACTTCCTTTTCTAAGAATCTTCCCTTCGTAGGTTACTGCAATTTGTTTGCCTTTAATTTAACTTGTATTGTTTTATTACAGGTTCCACATGTTACCCGTACCGACTACCAGCTGATTGACATCTCCGAGGATGGATTTGTATGCCATATTGGTCTTGTTCTCTTTTTTTTTTGTGTCCGTCTCGCAGCTGCTGAGTTTGTTAATAAAATTCGATTCTGAAATTTCAGGTTAGCCTTCTCACTGAGAATGGCAATACCAAGGATGACCTCAGGCTCCCAACCGACGAAAGTTTACTCACTCAGGTTAGTCACAAAAGCACATCGAGCAGCAACCAAACATAAAAGAATACATGCTTTGGTTTAATTTTGCAATCTGATTTACATAGCGTATTTGTGGTTTATGCAGATTAAGGCTGGATTTGATGAAGGAAAAGACCTGGTCGTGACTGTGATGTCTTCCATGGGAGAGGAGCAGATCTGCGCCCTCAAGGACATCGGCCCTAAAAATTAATCTTTCGTTTAGCTCTATGTTCGGAGTTAAGTGGGTTGACTGCGATTGAGCTCTGATGATCTTTATATTTTAGCTGTGGGCTTTTGGTGGGTTTCAGAGGTGATTAGGGGGCGTATCCCGGATAAAACTACAAGGAGATTTAGCCTTCCGCTTATGTGAAGATCTTATAACTATCTCAAGTAGCATGCTTTTAATTTTGATTTTTTTTTTGTGGTTCATGGTGTGTAAAATTTATATAATCGTGAGACTATACCCTCTCCTTGAAGCAAGCTTTAAACTGTTTTTACATATTTTTGCAACTTCTCAACTTTTTAATACCTTTATTGATCTTTGTTTTCCGTTTTGTCCATAAATTATTTTTGTTTGTATGCTTCGTTTCAGTCCTCTAATAAATGTAATGGAAAATTAAAAAGGTAGATTGTATTACTAGCTTAATGGAGGTGATTCCTTTTGCAGGGTTAATCGATCAATGCAGCTAAGGTCAAAGTAAGCCAATTCTAAGGAAAAATAATGACAATAAATAGAATTGCAACAGTGGATTCAAGTCCTCTTTAACGAACACGATTATATTATTGACCATCCATCACGGTGGTTACAAGGGATGGTAATGGGTAAGGTTCGATTTGAGTTTTACTTTACCTATATTTATATATATTTTTTGACTCAACCTCTATTCATATCTATATTCATATCTATCGATTTTTACGATTTACTACCTATATCCTTATTCTGGAACAAAGATTGAAATAACTAAAGTTTCAAATTGTCTTTGCGTGAACTTCACAACATTCAAAACTCTATCTCCATATCATTTGCATTATTATCATCCTATAAGAAAATAAAATATGATGAAAAATGTGAGTACTGAGGAGGAAAGTGGAGATTTTAAAGTTGTTTCTTCATATCACATTTTAATATTTTGTTATATTTAACCATAAATATTCAAGAAAAGTAGAAAAAATAAAGTTAATAAAAAATGGGTAGGATATGGGTATCCATCGTTCGGGTTTTACTCTACCTATATCCATATCTATTTTTTATGATTCAACCCATATCCATATCCATATCCATATCCATCGGTTTT
The DNA here is from genome assembly GCA_027576455.1 of Erythroxylum roigii. NCBI lineage: Eukaryota > Viridiplantae > Streptophyta > Magnoliopsida > Malpighiales > Erythroxylaceae > Erythroxylum > Erythroxylum roigii. Next base: position 18,153,781 of record JANZXV010000001.1, on the reverse strand, counting down.
TACGATTTACTATCCATATCCAAATCCATTGGGTTGGGTAGTGCGGATATTAATCGGGTTGAAAACTCACTGCCATCCCTAGTCACACATACACCGTTAAGTCTGAGTGAGACATTTTATGTGGCATTTTCGTGACCTATTTCTAACACCTTCCTTAATTCCAATGTTCTTATTGTTTTCAATATTCTGCCTATCGAGTCAAAAATTTGCTTGATTTTAAACTAAATTTTCTTGAATTCCTAACAGATCCTTTCCATTTGAGCGCGTTCTTCAGGAGTTCCTGCATCAGGATCAAACTCCCACTGTTGTCTTCCTATGTGATTATTAGTTGTTGTCACCCATAAATCTCCCTCTGTTATGTTCAGCTTCCACATTGTATTATCAATCGATTTTCCTCCACAATCTTAGCAAAGTATTATGTATATATAGACTACAAAATTTAAACTCTGATATTCATTAAAGTATACCATCATGTATGTAAGTTATAGATTATGCAACGTCCCAATATCCCATGCTAGGGGCTAGGACCCCAAAATAGTGTAAATGAGAGTATACTAAGAAATTAAAAGTGCATTCATGCATCATATGACATATTTAAATATGTGAATTGTGTTGATATTAATGAAATAATTGTACATGCATTTACCGATATTTTTTGGTATAATTGATTTATAAATGTGATTAAAATGAGAATTGTGGTTTTTATGTGTTGAAAATTTATTTGGAGAATGTCATTATTATTTTTGAATTTTTGGTGAATTTTATGAAATTTCTGAAAAATTGAAGTATTTTGGACTAGGAAAAATGCAGAAAATGGACAAATGGAAGCGTGACACGTGGACTGATTGTTTAGTGCCAGATGGCGAATATGCAATGGTGACATATGGCTGTGAATTATTAATACACGTAGTTACATCTTTAATAAGGAAGATTAATGTAACTGTGGTGAAGTTCTTCACCACCAAAAACACCTTCACCAAACTCTTCTTTGTTCATTTGTTCATTCATCACTAAAATAGCTTGTTATTCAAGTTTGTGAAATTGGTTATTGAATCTTACATCAAAGTAAGAATTTCAATCCATATAGAGAATGTTTGTTATTGTTTATTCTGGAATTTATTCATCCATCGAAACCACTTTCACTGTTGGAAGTTTAGCTAAATCAAGTAAGTTGAGTTTTAAGTTTATGATACCATAAATGGTTTTTGATGATGTTTGAGTATTTTTGAATGAATTCATGCATGAGTGGAATGAGGATTAGGTGAGATCTTGATATAGAGAGGATTTAAAGGAAGTGAAAGTGTTGATGAAGATGGAAGAAAGTTACAGAAAATGAAAATGCAGAAAATGGAAATATGCATGAGTGAGGTTCAGATTTTTGATGTTTATGTTGAATCTTGGATTTTTGATTTGTTGTGTTATGTTGAACTAAAAGGGAAGTAGAAAAGATGATTTTATGTGTTAGTTGAATAAGATAGGAGTGTGAAATCTGGAAAAAAATGAAGGAAGAAGAGGGGGAAAATCCCTAGTTTTGGTGAAGATGAAGAGATGCATGAGTTTGACTTTCCTGGCTACTGAAGAGAGATAGTTCTGAACATCCTTTATTCTTTTTGTTATAACTTCTTCTCCTGAGATCCAAATGACATGAGACTTGAACCAATAGACTCATAACACATTGTTCTTAGTTTTCACCAAAATGTATGAACATCTGAATCCATTCAGAAAAGATTGAGTGATAAATTTAGGATGAAAATGGTGAATGTGCTAGAATATTGTGAACTAGAATGATTTCACTAATCATGCTTCGGTATTTTAATTATATCTTGATCATTAAATCTCCAAATGAGATGGTTCTTGATTTAAATTGAACTAGAGACATTTTTATACAATTGGTAAGAAGAAATTGAATTTGAATTCTATCTTTAAGGGTCTTGAAATTTAGCTTGAAAACGAGTCTTGCCTTAGGCTATAACACTACCAGTGATAGAAATCATGTCTTATTGTTATTGAATAAACTGTGTGGATGTAGGCCGAATCAGACAAACTTGTCTCCATAAAAGTTGTAGCTTATTATCTTAAATTTCAATTGGTATAAATTTTGTACTTTTTGGATATTGGAATTGAGAGATATGGGTTGTACAACTTTGAGTGCATGATCATGCATTAGCCAAAATTTCAAATGTACTTATTCTTTAGTGTTTTAAGCATAACTCATAGAATAATGAACTAAATTGTATGATCTTGGTGTCATTAGAAACTTAAGGAACAGGGAAAAGTTGTATAGAAGAAAGTGTTACATAAATACACCATTTTCTTTGTCATAATGATCATGTAAAGAAGACCCGAAAGTCTATGTTGATAAGAAAGATGGAATAGTTAATGAGTGCATGAATTTTGACACATTTGGAGTACGATTGATCTTTGCATCGGTTTATTACAGAAGTAAACCCAGGCATATATCATTGAACATGCATGTTACATGACACATTTATAAAAATCCATATTCAATTACATGAACAATGTGGTAACATGAAATTGTATTTGATTGCATATAAAAGAGCAAGTAGAGCGACGGCTTCCAGATATTGCCGAAACCTCGCGGCAATAAGCAAAAAGGGAGCAAGTTTGAGTAACCTAAAATGGTCTCACCTTAATTTGTTTTGTTTATTACTGAATTGAATTTGATATGTGCTGATTGTGTTCTAAATTTCGGATAATAATTGTCTGAGGCGTTTCATGTATGTAAACATCGTTAGAAGTGCTACTTGTATGTGAATGAGATTGACCATTTGATTCTCAACGTAAATGTTGAATGCCGAACTAAAAGTCTGATGATAGATGTGAATGAGAAAGAATGTGAATGTGATTGAATGAATATGATGATTGAATTTATGAATGCATTTCATTTCCAATGCATGAAATATAAAGGCAGTTGTGACTGATGTCGCTAGTTAAAATGAGCTTAAAGCTCAGACACTTGTGGAATGATCCTAAGGCTCAATGTGTACAATGAGCCCTGTATCCCTAACAGATAAGGGATGGTATGAAAGAGCCCGGTATCTACAACGAATACGGGACAGTGAAAAAGGCATACGGTCACAACAACGTAACAAATGAAAACATTGCTTTCACATATGAAATGAATAAATTGAATGATTGCACTGTTGTAAGAACTTTTCTTGAATGAATCCGTGATAAATTATTAATGATTGTGTTCTGCAAAATTGTAATGCAATGATGAATTGTTTGGACTATGTGATTGAAACATAACAATTGTGAGCAAAGTGTTTCGTGATATAACTCGATGATAATTAAGTTGATATGAATTACATGATAACATGAAATGTTGTGTTGTATGACAAGAGTGAACCATCTTGGATGGTTACTCTATTGAGTTCATAAAACTCACCAAAATTGCAACGTTGACAATTTCAGGTTCAAGAGAGAGCGACGACTTAGCTGCTAAGATTGCATTTTGGTACAAGTTATGGCTCAAAGGTCGATCAGTTGAGGACTAAAGATTACTTTTTAGTTTTTGGTTTATTTCCTCATTTGTGTAGCATACTTTGTAAATTGAACTATGAGCTTTGATAGGCTGACAATGTATACATATGAATGGTGGATCTAATGCTACATTGTAAATTATGGTTTATGAAATGAAATGAGGAATTTTTTGGACTTTAGATAATGTGTTATTTCTGATTTTACTTATGATGCCATGTATTAAAGTGAAGGTGAGATAGTTAACATGCCACTTCTGTAAGGCTCACGTACGTGTGTCAGACGGGAGTGGGGTGTTATGAATTAGAGGAAAGAGAAGAAGAGTAAAGAGACATGAAAGAAGAAGAAGAGAAGAACCAAGAATGGAAAAAAGATATTTTTGCTGGTTTACACTAATATTATTACGTCAACTACTTATATAACATTATTAGGTAATAAGCATATACATCGTATATCTCTAGAAAGAATACAAAAAAGTAAAGGAAACCATTGTTGGTTGTTAGAAGCAGAAAATGGTTCCTGGTTATATATATTGGTTTCTACACCTAAAAAATAGAAATGCTTTAAGGTTATATATCTAGCTTTATTGGTAGATATATAGTGATCTTCTTTTCCTTTGAGGAATGGGAAAAGAAAAAGAAAAAATGTCACCAAACGATGTGTACATTGTATTAGAAGAAGATACAGAGCTATGTAAGACTACACCATCTTTATAGTCGAAGCTAAGCTATATACCAGTAACGAGAACCTTGTTAGACTTTAGTATTTTATTATGCAATAATGACTTATCGAATCATGAGTAATTACTAACTCTCCTCCTAATTTGACTTCATTTTGTTCCATATAATATAAGAGCTATAATCCTTTTTTTTAACTGTTTATCTCTTTAATGATTAAGCATCGTAAAAGGTAGTAGATGGATTCAATTAATTTCGAAAGGACGTTTGATGTTAAAGAGAAGAGATATGATTGAGGGAAACAATTAATTTTAGTATTTGTTTGCTTGTACTTGGTCTCATTTCTATTTCAGCCACGTTAATGCTAGGATTTGCCGGCCACATATATGTATTTTGTTTTTGTATGAATACTTGTAGGTCTCTGTAATTCATATTGTTAACTCAAACTTCTTTTCATTTTTACGATTACATGCAAGTGGAATAGATTCACCAACAACTTCACTAATTTTGTAGCTACACAATTAGCCCCTCCTACCATGTCAATCTCAATGTAGCCATACCAATCTTCCTCCAAGCAAACCTAGTCTTCCCCACTTAGGAGAGAGCCTTGAGATCTTATCTGCTAGATGGAAATGCCATCTTGAGAAGTTCGTGTTTGATCAAATTTCTAAATATTCGTTGGAAGTTTTTAAAATCAATATTCCAGGCTAGCCGACTGTGGATGTCTGCCATGCAACAACCAACAAGTTCTTGTTCTCCAATGAGAACAGGCTTGCTGTTTCATCGTGACTTGACTCTGTCAATAAGGTCTTTCCATCTTCTCTTCATTCCTCATCCAAAGAAGAAGCCATAAAGATACATAAAATTCTTTTTGAGTTCTTAAAACCTGAGGCTCTTCAGCGATATATCGGTGTTATGGATGCTATAGCATGCAGACAATTTGCCTCCGAAAGGGAAAGCAAAGACAAAGTTTTCATCTTCTGTTGTGAAGAACTATACGTTTCGTTTGACATGTTGATTGTTTATCAACCTCGAAGACCCCAATCGCATCGCTAAACTATATGACCAATTCTACCTTCTGGCTTCACAAATTATTTCTGTCCCCATTGATTTGCTTGGAACTCCATTTTGTCATGCCATTAACACTTTAAAATTGATAGGGAACGAGCTTTTTGACATTATTAAATGAAGAAAGATCAATATGGTAGAGGGAAAGGCATTGGCTACACAGGACGTATTTTCCCACATATTGACTACAAGTTTTAAGTATGGAAAGTATATGAATGAAAGCGACATCGCAGACAAGATCCTAGGACTATTGATTAGTGGACACGACACTGCTAGTACTACCTATACCTTCATTGTTATGTCTCTTGTTGAACTCCCCTACATTTATGAGTATGTTTATAAGGGTATTACTCATTATTATTAATTCTTGTCATTTTGATTTGAATAGTTATAGTGCAAATGTTTTTGACTTTTTGTTACATCTATAGAATAAGTGGAGATAGCGGAAACAAAAGCAACAGGAGAGTTGTTGAATTGGAATGACATACAAAAGGTGAAGTACTTGTGGAACATAGCATCTGAAGTTATGAGACTTGCTTCTCCTCTTTAGGGTGCTTTTAGAGAAGCCATCAACGACTTCATTTTCAATGGTTTCTCAATTCCAAAGGGCTAGAAGGTACTTATAATTCACTAAATCAAAATTCTAAATGATTAATAGTTTCGATAAGAATAGATAAATTTACACGTGATGTCTCATGTGCATGTAGTTGTATTGGAGTGCAAATTCGACACACAAAAGTCCAAAGTACTTCCCTGAACCAAAAAAAGTTCGATCCAACTTGATTTGGAGGAAATGGACCTGTGCCATACACACATATCTCATTTAGTGGAGGACCTCTGATGTGTCCTAGAAAGGAATATGCTAGACTAGAAATATTAGTGTTCATGCATAATTTGGTGAAAAGATTCAAGTTTCAGAAGCTAATTCCTGATGAGAAGATCGTTGTCAATCCCATGCCAATACCCCACAAAGGACTTCCCGTTCTTCTTTGTCCTCACACATCTTGATAATTAAGTTCAAAATCATATTATCTTATGTTCCAAAACTATTGATTTGTAAAAAATTCAGTCTCCACCATAACTACAAAGCTATAGCTATATATATATATATATATATATAAAAGATGTATAGCATAACGTGAGAAATATTTACTATTAGTTACGAGTGTTACGATATTTCTGTTGATGTGGTTGTAAATGCATTACAGTATATGACATGAGTATGTAACTAAAGAACCATTTCTGTCCATAAAATAAAAGAAAAACACGAAGAATTAATATGGATATGAAAGAAAATATTTTAGGTAGCTTTAGCATATATATACTAACTTATCTTGTTACATACAATTCATACTTATTAAAATATAAGTGTAGTGTCGATAGATACACCCCAAGAAGATCATAACATTCAACTAGATACTTGTAATCTTTGTTCATCACCATCTAATTGTAAAGAAATAGATCTCCAAGTTTTTAAAATGGTAATATTTTGTAATAAGTAATATTTCTCATTCAATTTCGTAATATACAAAGGAATTGATTTTTAGTAACATATTAAATGACAATATTCCCTTTTTGTTCTTAACTAAGAGTGGAAGGCAAGTTGACTAATGTAATAGCCACACATCACATAAAAAAAAGCAAAAGACAAACTCGCAAGCATCAACCATATACCATATTCGTTTAGTTAATGACAAAAAGACACAAACCAGTTCACTATGTTAATTAATACGAGGGGAATAATTTGTGTTAGTTTATTATGTTGTCCTTTTCTAGTCTCTATTATAAATTATTCTAATTATAACTTAAAAACTACGCCTAAGACTACCGAGACAAGGAATAGAAGATGGTGAGGACATGGCTTTGCTAGAAGTAGAAAGTGGATCCTTGATCATGGTGGTTTAGTTAGAATTCCCTCCTGGTGAAAGTTCTGGGTTATGGCAAAACCAATGTAACATTGGTAATAAGGAAGGTGTCAAAAAATAGGTCACAAAAATGCCACGTAAGACACCTACTCAGAGTTAATAGTGCGTGCATGACACTGCCAAATTTTTGTCCAAAATAGCCTAATATTGAGCAGACTCAATAACGTTTAGACCTTAATTGAGAAGATTATAATATTTGGCCCTAAATTGATCAAACCTAACAACTTTTGGCCCCAAATTAGGCCTTTAGCCATTAATATTGCTTAGGAAGTTAACTTTAGGATAATTTGACTTTAACTATGTTAATGTGATTCAATAGGATATAAGGATTTATAGTATGAATGGATAAATTAAGATTAATGAAGGATAGATGTCGTAAAATTGATAATTTTGATTATGGTTTGCTTGAAGACAAGCAAAAGCTTATATGTAGGGATGTTTGATATGTGCATATTTGATCATTTTTATACCCCATATTTGATATATTTTTGCTTGATATTTTATACTTTTATTGTATATTTGGTACTTACAAGTGTGTTTATGGGTTATAATTGGCTTCATGGACTTAAAGGATGAGAATTCAGATAAAAAATGGTATAAAACAAAGATTTGATGCAAACAAGGGATACATAGCCATGCATTAGCCTGTATACTGTTTGTAGTGTGCCCTAGGCCAATGGATATATGTGATTTATGTATTAACATTATGACTTGTTAATAATATATTATGAGGTATTCCTTTCATATATGCATGTATGTCGTTTATGTAA
>JANZXV010000001.1:18092289-18110166 GCA_027576455.1 Erythroxylum roigii | reverse complement strand
CAAACTATTCCAAGTTTTCTGATAAAAAAAGGCATTCAAGCCATCAGGTCCTAGAGCCTTAAAGCCATTCATATTAAAGACAACCTTCTCAATTTCCTGATCTGCAACAGGTCTTATTAACCAAGGAAATTCATGATCAAGAATTTTAATGGATACAAACTGTTTAACATCATAAACCAACTCAGATGGGGGAGCTTATGAGCCTAGTAGATTTTTGTAGAAATTCATATCTTCTTTAGTTATATCATCTTATCTGAAAACATCCATACCAACTTCAGTTTTAATTGAGGTGATTCTATTGGCATTCTTTTGATCTAATATAGAATTAAAGAAGAACTTATTACATCTATCTCCATCTTTTATCCAATTAATTCTAGCTCTCTAATTCAATAAAGAACATTGATTATCCACCACTTCCAAGTAATTCTTAAGAGCTTGCTTCTCTACTGTAGCTAAAGCACCATCCAAGGGATTCTCTGCCAATGATTTTTGAATAGATGAGAGTTTATCTCTAGTTATTTCAATCTCCTTTGAAAGAATCATACCTCTCTTGCAATTAAAAATCTTCAGCTCCTGTTTTATGGCCTTGAGCTTTTGGATACATATGTACTACGTAGTCCCGTAGCATTCATGCTCTAATCCCTTCGCTATGGCTTCTTGAAATCCCTCCATGTTAACTAGAAAATTGTTAAATCTGAAAGGATGATGGATTTTAGAGGTAGAGTTATCAATATTTATAGGAGTACAGTCTGAGATACCAGGGTCTAGGAATTTTGCAGAGCTTCTTTAAAAAGTATATAGCCATTCCACATTTACCAAAGCCCTATCCAATTTTTTCTTGTTATGCCAAATAGAACTTTACTTATTTGTCCAAGTAAACTTATGACCTTCAAATTTTAGATCTATAAGTTCCACCTCCTGCATATAATCAAACATATCAGAGGAGTAGTTGAGTAGGTTATAATTACCTTCAGCCTCTGATCTGAACAAAGTGGTATTAAAATCCCCACAAACCACCCAAGGGGATTTCTTCAGACTCAATATTTTCCATACCCATCACTTCCCAATAGTCACCTTTAATGAAGACTCTACCCATCGATTTCCATTCTTTTCCTTGAGCTTTAAGAGACAGTTTCCATTGATGAGTCACCAAGACTTTGTCTTCTCTAAGAGAGTTTTCATCAGCTAACCTTATAATAGGGATACTATCCTTCATTTTCTTAGAGATACCCATACTCACACATAATCGAGCAAATCCAACTCTTTTTCTCAATGCAGTATTTTCATCCATGTAAATAGGTTTCCCCAAGTAGCTCACAAGCATACTTAACCCCTTTGTAATCAAATAGTCCAAAGGGATATTGTGAATGTTCACCCATAGGGGTATGCTCTTCATTACGATTTTTTCTAACTTCATTCCTAGTTGCCAATTTTGGAGAAATAATGGAAGTTGAGAGATATGCTATGGGCCCTCTTCTATTACCTTTTGAGCTTCCATTTTGGAAGAAAAGGTAAAGATTATATTATCCTATTCATTTAGCATTACCTCTATTAGACCTCTTCCTTTTCAGTTTCTCAAAGCCCACGCTTGTATAATAAGAAAAGCAAACCTTTTGTCCATGAAAAATCCAACAAGAGTAGCTTCCTATATCTTAACTCCCTGCTGCAAAAGATCTAGGCTAGGAGCCACCATTAGCTTACCATCAATCTCCGTCAGAGGGATGAACACTAAAGAGGAATCAGAGTTGTCTCCAACGACCTATTTCTATGTCTTTCTAGGTCCTCTAGTTGTGTCTCCAACAGTTGGGATATAACCCTTGGGTGGAGCAGTAGTGGTAGAGTGAGGGATAGTTGTAGAAAAGGAAGGGGAAGAGGGAAGAGCTGCAGAAAGTTTAGAAACGGAGGGAGGGTTGAGTTAGGGTTAGGAGAGGTGGTTTGTTTGATGGTTGAAAGAAAGATTGGAAAATCAGTGTCCATCTGTGATTTGGAAACTAATTTCTCTTTGGTTCTTTTACAAGTTTATGCAAGAGATATGGAAAAGCAAAGGGACAAAGCTAGGGTTTCTTTCTAGGGTGTGAAAAAGAGGGCAGATCTATGGTTTGAAGAGCAAAGGAAGATGTTTAGTAGGAAGTAACATTGTCTAATAAGATAGTGCCAAGATGCTTGTGCCGGTCCCACATATTTAAAAAGATGACTATTTCTAACGGATGCTTAAAGGTTTAGTTAGCCAGTTTTTTTTGGTTTTTCCCAAGAAACTGGCAGGTTTATTATTAAACCTGTCAGTTTTTTCTTCTAAAGGTTATAAACATAAATCGGATCGAAAACCAGGCCGGTTCGCATTTATTCCGGTCAAAATGGTTAGTTCAGTTTAGTTTCAAAATCACTGCTTATATCATTGAAATTAAACAGGGTAAATATTAATTTCATACTCTATGTCTAATCAAAACATAAAAAATTAGTCAAAACTATTTTGACATTCCTAATATTTAGGTAATCTCGACTTCAATCTTGATATATGAATTATTCAATTAGAAAATTAAAGAAGTTTAATTTATCTAATTTTAAATATGATTTAGGATTATAATTTATATCCATTGCCAAGATATTCAATAATCTAACGGTTCATATAGAAAGAACGATTAAAGAGAGAAATTTGTAATTTAATCAAGTTGAACTTGATAAGTTTAAGAAACTTTAAGATTAAATATAAAATAGTATGAGAAATTAGATCTTATTTAAGACTAATTGATATTTAGATATAACTAATTATGATTCTAAGTAAAATTTAATTGAAATTAAAATTAAAATTCTATTTCAATTAAATTACTAAAAACTCCAAACCTTCTTATAATAAATAGGCTTACAGTGAAGTTAAAGCTTCCTTTCTTACCCTCTTTACATCACTTATAGAGTTCTCTCAACGCAATTTATGTGGATATTATTAAAGGTCGAACATGTATACGAATATGGTGGTTGAGTTGAGCTAATTTCAAAAACAAATCAAGGAAAACGATAAAAAATGATCAAACTTTACAATAAGGTATATATTATGATTCAAGCTTTATTATGTTTTGTGTTAATATGTTTTGTGTTAATCATGTTGTCAACATTAAGTCATTTTGGCTTTCTAAAAATCAAATAGGAAATTTTCTTATTTATTATGTTGCACACGGGATCAAATCTCGTCCTAATTTTCTAACAATGGCTTCAGATCCATCTTTTTAATTCTATAATTTGATTAAAGCTTGAGTTTTAATGAATGATTATCAAAATGATTATGTAAAAGTTATAAACTCTTAAGTCTTAAAATTATTTTAAATATGAACCTTATTCTAAAAATCAAACCTGATTTAAATTAAAGTTATGAAAAAGTCATATCTAAGCCTTTTACAAACCATAAAGAAAACCCAATTGGTGAAATATAAAAAGTTCAGATTGCAAGTTAAATTCCAAAAAAATTTGAAAAACTAAAAGGTATTAGGTCCATAAAACTAAAGTTACGAGTTTTATACTGTACCAATCGATATTTGAAATACTGGTCAAATATCAATCAATAATATAAAATTTAAAATTTTCAGGGACTAAATTGCAATAAAAAACACAAATAAAATAACCCACACCTATGTAAACTCTCATTGCCATTTTCAATTTTTCATCTCTCTCTCTCTCCTTTTTGCCATTTTCAATGTTCTCCGCTCCCTCCCTCCATTGTTCACTATCGTCGACCACTCATTGCCACTGCGCCACTTCTCGTAGCCATTGCCATCGCACCGCGCTACCCTCCACTGTCAGAACTACACCAAGCCTAACGTTGCCCAACTCCATGCCTCTACTTTCCACCTCTGCCCACGATGCCTGCTAGCCTCCACCTTTGCCTAACGCCACACTGTTACTCTAGTCCACCATCGTTACTCCTCCAGTCCATCATCCTGACCCAATCTAACCTAACTTAACAAACTGGACCCAATTGGATCTGACTGAACCCAAATTGCAATTTTTATTTTTTTTGGTGTGTTTTGAATTGCTTGTTTTTGTTTTGAATTCCAGTTGCATTGTGTTTTGGTTGTGTCATGTGTATTTTGTGAATGGTTTTAAAGTTGCAATTGTTGGAATTGTTTATTTGAGTTGGGAAATTTGAGTTGGGAAATTTGAGTTTGAAAGTTGGAATTGTTTATGCAAGTTGGTTCAATTTTAATGTAATTTAGGCCTTGTTAATTTATGAAGAAAATTAATGCATTGAAAAATTTGGGTTTGAAAGTTCAAATTGTTTGTATGAGTTGGTTCAATTTTAATATAATTTAGTCATTGCCAATTTCATAACTAATGTATTAAGTTGTATGAGTTGGTACTTTTTATTTTTTGTATATAAAAAGCATTTAACATATGATTAATCATTTAAATATAAGATTTAATTAATTAAATCATTTAATAGATGTAATTAAGTTCAGAAAATTTGCATTTTTATATTGTTTATTGTTGAATTGTGTTGGATAAAATTGAATTGTGTAGTATATGTTAACTCTCCATTATGGAGTTAACTTGAGTAAGAAACTAAAAATGTTGATTAAAATTGGTGAATGAAAGATAGTTAAATTAAAGTTGGGAATTAGGATTTTAGCAACAATGTTTACTAAAATTAGTTAAGAAAACATAATAATTATAAGCATTTCAAATTAAATTGTATAAGTTAACAGAATATATTAGTTTATATTTGAATTATGAGATTACAAAAAGTAAGTTGTAAACTTATAATTATGGGCCATTGTTGAAATTAATTATGTTATAGATATGAGTGTATGCCTTTAGTTTATGATTGAATGATGTAATCATACATAATGAGTTATAATATATAAGATGTATATGTGTATGTTGAATACTTAAATTGTTGATTTTTGACGTATTGGTGAATTTTGTTAGATGAAATTGAATTGTATATGATGTAATCATACAAAATGAGTTATATTATATAAAATGTATATGTGTATTATGCAATTGGTATGTTGAATACTTGAATTTTGGGTTTTTGACTTATTAGTGAATTGTGTTGGATAAAATTGAATTTTGTATAATGTAATAATACAAAATGAGTTATATTATATGAGATGTATATGTGTATTGTGTAAGTGTGTATAAGATGTATGTGCCTTTGTATTAGTTTGTACTTTTGAGTTAAACAATGCATATTTTATGATAGTATTTGATAATGAAATTATGTATTCTTTATTTTATATGAAGTTATTAAGCTAATTTGATATATGTCTTCGTTTATTTTTACAAATAAATGGAAGGATTTAAGTTCTTCCTGATAATTCAATCATTTCAGGAAGATATAATGATCTACTTTGAGCTCATGCTGGATTGGTTCTTGGAATGAAGAACTATACCATTTGCTTGTTTTGTAATAAGTATTTGAAAGGTGAAGGAATCACCAGATTAAAGAAGCATTTAGATAGGGTGAAAGGTGATGTGTAGCCTTATAAAAACGTGACCCATAATGTGAAATGACAAATGAAGACTTTACTTGAAGAATATCAGCACAAGAAAGATAGAACGTAATGTGAAATTGGTAGTGAAAGTTTGTTTTTGGTGTTCAGGGTGATAGTGGGAATGTTGAAGATGGTAGTATAACTACCTAACAAGAAGTGAATGTTGCACCTGATGTCAGGAAAAGAAGAAAACAGATGCCCTTTTTTTTTGCACCACAAACAATTTATAAAGTTGAGCCTTAAATTTGTAGTGCCCTAAAATCAAAAGAAGCAGCTTATAATATGGATATGGAAATGACGAGATAGTGGTACGATTCAAACATAGTATTCAATGGTTCCTAGTCTTATTATTATCAGTCTATGGTAGATGCTATTGCCTCTTACGATATAGGATAGAAAGCTTATTCAATTGATAACTACATAGGTAAAATTTTGAGTAGATCTGTTTATGAAATTAAAAGTTATTTGGATGAAAGAAGAATGACTTGGGCTACTTTTGGGTGTTCTATCATGTAAGATGGTTGGACAAATAGGAGACATTAGCATATTATTATTATTTTGGTTTATTCTGTGAAGGGCACAATGTTTTTGAAGTCTATTGATACATTTAGCCTTGATAGGGATGCTGATACTCTATTTAAAATATTTGATTAAGTTATGAAAGAAATTGGGCTAGAAAAATATTGTTAAGTTCATTATTGACAATGATTCCACTTATAAAGCGGCTAGACTAAGATTGTAAAGCAATTATAATTCTTTTTATTGAACTCCTTATGTTGTACATAATCAAGTTGATGCTGGAAAATATAATATTAGGTATTTACCTATTATTGATGAGACAATGCAGAAAATAAAAGAATTGGCTAAGTTTATTTACAATCGTGTATGAATATTATGTACATATGAAATAAGAGTCAATAACAATTGTAATATTAAGACTACAATTTTTCGCTGACCAAATTATAGATAAAGTATATGTACATAAGCTGATTTCAATATTAAAAAAATGAACAAATCGATTATCCATTGTGTTCATTTGCATGTTTTAATTTGTAGTTTTGCTATCAGAACCTGGTATAGGTTGCACAAAGAGTTAAAATTATTAAATGTCACTCACTCATATAGGTGCTTACAAATCTTTATCTAATCCTTCCACTGCAACTCATATGTCATATCATCACTAACAATATATCACAAATTACAAGAATCACACAATATATAAATATGAACTTACCCTAATTAATGATCCTAAATGCCAATCCCCATGCTAAAATTTTAAGGCACAACTCATGTAAATCCCACAGTCATCAACATATAAGAATATCCAAAATTTTGATCAATCAATACAATTTAACTTTATACTAATGTTTATAATAGGAAAAACCAATTCCCCCGTTCAAATGTTCATAACAACATGTTAACCTTACTTGTTACATTTCCTAGGGAATTCTGTGGTATACTGACACGACCTGCCTTTCTGGATCGTGTTGGCACTAGGAAATGGGTAGGCTTAATGCCACTAAAACCTAAAGTAAACCTAACTTTTCTATATTCTACTAAAAATCCGGCATGACCCATTCATTTGTCTGATTAATCCTTATACCTGCTTAATAGGTTGTAAGAAGTAAAGATCCAAATCTGCAATTCTCACATACATTATCTACTTATCAACTGCCAATCTATGATCATCTCATATCATCAACCAACATCATTCTCAATAACATAACATATCTATACATGTATCATGTACATATGATTATGACAAACCATGGAGCAGCTATAAGCATCTGCAATTACATCATGCCAAAAACATTACTTGTCTTGTTGGGCCCCGTTCTCGAAGTCCAACGATTCGAACCCAAAACGGAAAACACTAGCGGGATCCTATAGGGTTATCCCAACGAACCCTAAATCGAACAAGACAACGAGCCATAAATCAAGTCATTCTCAACTTATTCATATTCAATCAATAAATCACATAAGCATACGATCACACATAGGCAAGAATTGCCCAATCACACAATAACTATAAACATATTACCCACCTATAGTCGTCCAATAATCCAAGTTTAGTGTTGTTCTTCCTCTTGCTCTTGGATCGGATCTTCTTGGTTTCCTATAACAAACCAAGCACAATCAGATAATAAAACTTGAAGCCCTATGCTTCTAGTTCACAATGAATCAGACTTCATCTCATTTGGACATCTATACAAAGCCTATGCCCAAAAGGATAAAACTTATCTTTGCTGGAAAACTGGCTCCTCGTCGCGACGAAAAAATACCACACACGTCGCGACGTAGGCACTCGTTGCGACGAGAAATGCCGCACTCGTGGTGACGAACAATCGGACGCGTCGCGACGCATGATACGATGAATAATAATTAGTTCGTCGCGAATAGAAGAAATTGGGACATACAGATTGATTTTAGAAACTAGTTATAGTCTAGATCTTAAAAAGTGTCTTTATGTTTTTGAATATGCTAGAAATTTAGTTTATTTTAGTAAATTGGATAAGATAGATTTTAATTTCAATGTTGGAAACGGTGTTATTTCTTTGTATAAACGACAGTACTATTATGGTTCTAGTACATTAATGGATGACTTATATCGTTTCAATCTTGATGTTAATTATTCTGAATCCTTATTTCATGTTGAACACAATATTGATAATAAACATGGTGCATATAATGAACAATCTACTTACTTATGACATCAAAGGTTAGGTCATATATCTAGAGAAAGAGTGATGAGGTTAGTGAAAAGTAAAATATTACCTCAACTAAATTTTACTAACCGGGATGTATGTGTGGATTGCATTAAAGGCAATCAAACCAAACACATATCGAAGAATTTAGCTACAAGAAGTACCGAGTTACTTGAATTAATACACGCTAATATATGTGGTCTATTTCATGTTCCATCTAGGGGCGGTGAAAAGTATTTTATCACATTTTTTGATGTTATTCACGTTATTGTTATCTCTATTTACTATGAAAAGACGTAATCAATGGACATTATTGAGGTGTTCATTAATGAGGTAGAAAGTCAATTAGATAGAAAAGTGAAAGTAGTAAGGTCAGAGAGAGGTGGTGAATATTATGAAAAATACAATGAGAATGGACATTGTCTAGGTCCATTTATAAAATTTTTTCAAAGTCGGGAAATTTGTGCACAGTATATAATGCCTGGTACTCCACAACAGCTCAATTTGTGTGCATGTTTCTTATTTGTCTTTCTCTATTATCAACTAAAATGTTGTAAGATGCATCAAGCCTAACATAAATGTATAGAAATGAGTTAGCTTATTTTTTCAAATTGTAAGTCCTTTTTCAAAGGATAATTCTGTCTCTGGTATTAAACTATGGCATGGAGTTTTTCTTGTTTTGGGTTTGGGAGCCGCATATTGTTGAGTCCCATTTCCCGAACCCAACTCATCATAAACGAATCATACCTTTTCTTGCTCTGATACCACAAATGTTGGGACCGAAACCCAACCGCTCAAACTAAACCAGAACACTTATACTCTCGCTCAAGTCAAACAACGGAAACAAAAGAAAAGCAGAGTCGAAAGGCGGATGAAAGCGAAAGAACGGAAATCGCAGCGCGAAAATGGGCCGAAAGCAAAGAAAAACAATTCGGATCAAAAAGCATGCGGAGACGAAAGGAAATCGAATTCTTAAGGAGACAAAGAAAATCGAAAGGCTCGAAAACAAAGAAAGCTAAGGAATCGAAGAAAACAAAACAAACGCGTTGGAAAACTATAAGACGATCCTGATCTAAACCAATCCAAATCGGTATAAATTTTTTTTTCATTCAAAACAATTCAACGTCCGATTTGAAAATCATCAATTCCAATTCCTCAATCCATTTAATTCTTCAAATTCTATCATGTCTCATATCTCATCATTTAAAAAAAATCTTATTTCCCTTTTGCCATAAAAAAATCTCACACATGTCTAAATACCATCAAAGCCATAAACAAAGAGCACTTCAATATTTCAAATCCATCAACACAATCTTCGGACCTCCTGTCCGGAATCCCAACACAATCAAACACATTCATGTACCTAAAGCACTTCAATAATTCTCAATCATCAAAATCATCAGACCTCTTGTCCGGAATCCAAACACAATCAAATCATATATCCATACACAAAATCTATAACTCATTATTCACATTCCAAAATAAAAGCATTATGAACTTTAATGGCATTTTCAAGCCACAACACAACGTCAATCTCAAAATCCGAATCCAAAAACAAAGATACAACTCCAAAAATACACAGGATACAAATAATTCTAAAATTCTGAACCAAAGTCTAAAATCTTATTCTTACAGGACATTTAACCAAACCCTACAACATATATACAAACGAATGGAGGTCTTGACTTGCTTTCATCCGATCTCCTTCTCGATACCTGGAGATGGGGATGAAAGGGGGTGAGCTTTACAGCTCGTGAATAACATGGTTATAACCGAAAAATAAGCAAAAATATTTTCCAAAATTTATTGTCATTTCCTAAAATTCCACGGTTGAAACATCAAATGTTTATTTCTCCAAAACCTCAAATTTTCAAAAATTCAAGAACAATTTCAAAATCATGTATGCATCAAAATTATAACACAACACAAGCACATAAACACATCAGAAAATTGGTTTGGGTCGGTCCAGAAAACAGAACGTACTACACATTCCCGCATAACGACCCTATGTAGCCGTGAACAGAACGTACTACACTTTCCCGCATAGCGGTCCAGTGTAGCCGTGAATTTATGAGAGTTCTTAACGGAGCTCCAATGCCACTAACGGGCAGGCGGTGAAGCCTTGACAAGTGCACTTGACATCTTATGGAACCTAACCAAACCCACATAACAGATATCTTCACACTTGAAAACTGATTGCCCAAAGGCACATTTTGAACACTCAATTTTTCATAATCATGTCTTATTCAAACACAACTTCATTCATAATGACACAATGTCACACAAATTCACATATCAAATTCTCAATCATTCAAGTACAAAGAATGCAACACTTTAGCCACATTATTAAATCATTCAAACACAATGAATTCAACAATTATTGCAATGTCTTAAATCATTCAAAACCATGAATCTGAAAACACTTTATTTTCTTGATTTTTTTTTGAAATTATTTCACCTTCTTGAATTTTTTGAAAACATATATATAGCTTATAATTCAAATTATAAACATGATACCCACCTCATATCCATGCTTGTAACTTGTTCAAAGCCTCTCCCATTGCCTTGGTTCCATAGCCTCACTTAATTTCCTTTCTCTAAGGCAAAAATTCCCTAATTAATAAACATCCAAAATTGAACAATTCATACCATGTAATCACCAAAATTCATCTTAGAAATCTCAAACCCATCATATTTTCAAGCTATCTAAACCAAGAAACTTTCAAAATTCAACAAATCAAAATTTCTCTTACCTTAAATCCTTCACCCACGATTTTTGCTTCTTGCTTCTAATGGGAGATTTTATCTTCCTCTTTGTTTTTCCTTCTTGAAAAACTCTTAGAATCACTCTTCTGAAGCAAGAAAAATCAAAACCCTAAGTTATCTTCTTCTTCTTCTCTTCTTTTCCACTTAACCGAACACTCTCCTCTCCTTTCTTCTATTTTCACGTTTTCCCCCCTTTTCTAATTCCTACGATAGCTCTCTTCTTCTTTTAAAACAAACCCCACTTTACTTGTTTTTCCCTTTTTACCCTTCACTTAAGTGATCTTTCCATTTTTGCCCTCCTGTTGTCTTGAAAAACTGACATCTTGACTCCTTATTTTAATCAGTTAAATGAAGCAGTTTGACATTACTTCCTTCTAGAGAAATGTTCCTCATTGTCTTACGTTTCTAACGACGCCAAAAACGCTCAATTCGGTTCATAAATGAAGAAGTTATGGCCAAAACACTTTCGGACCAATAATAAACCAAGACTGAACACTACACCAACTTCACTCCAGAAATTGAACATCTTAGGGGCTAAATTGACATTTGATTCCTTCAAAACATTTGTAGCCTCATGTCTCTAGTTTAATTTAGGAACAAGAATCAACTCAATTGGAGCGCTATAGCCTAAGGTATTCCCAAAATACTAACCCATGTTCAGAAAAATATTCAACTCATACTCTTTCAACCGATCTTCTCACTTTGATTCAATCAATCTTTCTCAAATCAATTCCAAAAATCATAAACCTAGTATGAAGAGATAGAGGGATGTCTTAGGAATCCAATGCTTCAAAAATCAGATCGATCAAAGGTCGGACGAAAAAGTTATGGCCAAACAAATGGAGAGAGGTCAGAGATAGGCCAGAAAATCAGAGGTCTGTCGACCAATCAGAGGTCGGTCGACCAGAAAATCAGAGGTCGGTCGGCCAATCCGAGCACAATGCCAGACCAGCATCCTATTTTCCATCTTTCATATCTTTTGACCCAGAACTCCAAATTTTACAAATTTGGTATCAATGGAAAGATAAAGGAACGCTCTGCAACTTTCATGAAGGACTTAAAAACCAGATCGACCTCTAAGGGGGTCAAAAAGTCCACATAAAGTGACTGGTCGGCTACTTCATCCTAAACAACATCAGAATTGCTAAACATCGTAACTTTTCACTCCATTGTCCAAAATTTCCATACTTTGTATCATTGGAAAGATAAAAACAAGCTCTACAATTTTCATGAAGAACTTACAAACCAATTCAGCCTCAACAAGGGTCAAAACTTCATTTCAATCTGGCTGTCTAATAAATGTCATCCTAAACAGCGACACAATTTCCAAAAATCATAACTTCTTATTCCATTGTCTAAAAATTTCATGCTTTATATCAATGAAAAGATAATAACATAATCTACAATTCTCATGAAGACCTAAGAACAAATTCTAACTCTATAAGGGTCAAAAATTCAATCAAAGTTTCTGTCTTGATTAACTCTTCCTAAACAACTTCCAAATTTCAATTTATCATAACTTCTAGCCTCGATATCGAAAATTTGCATACTTTATGGCGTTAGAAAGCTGGAAACATAAGCTACTACTTTCATTAAGATTACTTTGGCTAATTCCATCTAGATCAGTACAGTTTTGCCAAAGAAGTTTCTGCACATCATTCCTATACTTAGGATGACTTAACAACACTTCAACTTCACATATTCATCCACTACTACATACTCTTCATCCAATTAATCTCAAACACAATTTAAATCTCTAACATGCTATTCCAAAGCAAATACCCAATAGCAAACTCAACAAGAAATAACATGCACATACACATTCCTTTTACGCAAAGTCATACACAATCATACACAAAACACCCATTTCATGTATTAACCTCAAAATATCATTGCAATGGCTCCAATTACCATTACCCAAATACAACATTACACTACTAATTCTTCATTTAATTTCATTTAATAAATCAAATTTCCAAGAGAAAGTTCGGGGTCCAACAATTTTGGTCTTGTGTGCCCAGGCTTCTTGTAGTGGTAGCATATAATTTGATTGTTTTATTTATTGCTTTAGCTACTGCTGCCTTTTGATAGGAACGTGTTATTCTAGCTTTCTTGTTTCCTTCTCTTTTCTTCATCAGCTTTTTTTTTTATAGAAGTGGGCATACTTTTTGACCATAAAGTTGAGCTCGTTACCTCCATCTATTTGCAACTCAGTGTCACTTTCAACACCAATTGATTCCTCAAGTGTTTTTTAGTGCCATTCCTTTTCTGTAGGAGGATCCTTCATCTTGCCTAAGCTCGGTTTCATGGAGCATCAGATTTTCTCATAACCAGTCGGGTGATGCTCGTCATTGGAATATATCTTTCCCAAGCTCCTTAAGGCCATGACGATGTTGTTGAAGCGTCCAAAGAATTCGCCTATGATCTCTCCCTGTTTCATGCCAATAGTTTCGTATTGATGCATTAAAAGACTTATTATATGCTTCTTTACCTCATTGGTTCCTTAAAGCATGACTTGAAGTTTGTCCATATTTCTTTTCCTGTAGAGCAGTAGGATATCTTTTCATATTCTTTTAGGGACAATGCACATATCAAGTGATGTTTTACCTTAGAGTTTAGTTGTGCGTTTCTCCTGTCATCATCAGTTTATACTTCTACATTATCGGAAGTGAGAATTGTAGCTCCAACTCTAATTGCTAGCCATACTTTGATATCTACATATTGGAGATATATGGTCATTTTCTCTTTCTAGTATGAGTAGTTACTTCCTTTGAAGTAAAGAGACTTTGAGATGGATTGTTCTTTAAAGCTTCTAAAATTGTTTGCCATGATTTATCATGTGTTGTAAAACAAAAAAAATGTGAAACTTCGCTCTGATACTAAATAATAAAGAAAACACACGCAATAGGGGGTGAATTGTGTTTGACTTAAAAAATTTTACAAGTTGCTTTCAGTTCAAAAAGAAATTACAGGAGCTTGTCTACAATTAGACCGGTAAGAGTATGTTGTGTGATAGGATCCTATTTAAACGAAAGGAATCTGTTAAGCGATAGAAAGCTTATTAAATGACAAAAGCCTACTAAACGAAAAATTTTGTTAAAAATAATTTAAAATAGAAAGCACCGATCAAAACTGAAAAGAACCTCTTGCAAATTGAAAACAGAAGAAGCCTATTATAAAAGTGAAGGAGCCACTTGTTAAAATAAACACGCACACTATACAATGTGAAAATTTAAAAGTCAAGAGAAGAGAGAGAAGGACGCAATCAATTTATATTGATTCAGCTTACAACCCAAGCCTACGTCCAGTCCCTAAGTATCCAACTTGAGTGTTTCACTATAAAATCAAGTAATAATTTGACGAGCCTCTCTAAGCTCAAAAGTTAATATTTTTCAAAGTTCTTCAACCTTCCACACTAATAGTATTTCACTTGCTGCTACAAGCTCTCAAATAAAAATGAGGTTTGCTCGATAAGAGCTTCAGTAATCTCTCTCAATAGAATTTCACTTTCTAATGCACAAGAGAATTTTTACAAAGACATCACTTTTAAGAATGTATATGCTTTTGATGAATTTTAACAATATAGCTTCGCAAGCTTCTGTATCGTTCAATTCTACTTGTTCACAGTTGCATTGGCTCATCCTTAAATGGGCATTTCCTTCAACTAACCATTGCTTCACTTGCATCCTTAGTCAATTGGATCGATTTGAATCTGAATAATTTTGACGTTTATCTTTACTAAAATTCTTCCAGCGATCACGAAGCTAATATGTGACCTTCATTATTATTAGTAAGATCCTTTTGAAAAAAAAACATTTCTAATAAAGTAAGTTCATAAAGAAGGCTCCTGCAAAAAAAGGAAGCATATTTTTTATAAGTTTATTTCCTTTTGAGAATTAACCCATTAACAATAAAATAAATAAATCAAAGTTAAAATTTTAAATATCGTTATCATCAAAATCGTTAAATATAAACATTGAGTTGGCATTAACAACTGTAAATTATCATTCAAAAATAAAAGTCGAAATTCTCACTCGGAACTAGGGGTGAGCATTATTCGGGCCGGCCCGGGTTAATTCGGGTTATAAATTGGTGAAGTTTGGGTAATTCGGGCCAGCCCAAAGATTACCCGAATTATTTTCGAGCCGGGCCGGGTTAGGCCAAAAAAATTTCGGGTAACCCAAATAGCCCGAATTACTCTCTCCATTCTCCCCTCTTCTGTTTACCCGAATTAGGTTTTAAGTATTCTGATTTCTAAACAATTAAATCTACGATCTACCCACTAACACCATCGGCTATCGCTCTTCCTCACTGCTCACGCACGGTCCTTCTCCCTCTTGCTCACTGCTCACGCCTCACGGTCGTCGGTCGCTCTTGCTCACGGTCATCGACTCATCGGTCGCTCTTGCTCACTGCTCCATTCATCACTCTTGCTCACTGCTCACGGTCGTCGGTCGTCGGTCACGGTAGGGTTTTCTCTTCTAAATTCTTGTTCTTCTCTGTCCCTCGTTCTCGGTCGTCGGTCACGATAGGGTTTTCTTTTGGGTATTTTTCTTCTAACTTCTGTTCTTCTCACTTCTCAGATCTCAGTTCTCTGTTCTCTGCCTTGCTCACGGTAAAAGGGAAACATCATACACGTTTGAGAGTGCTCACTGCTCACGGTAAGGAGTCCTTTTCTCTATCTCCTTGTTCTTCTCTGTTCTCTCAAATCAACATGCTTGACCGGTTGACTGCGATTTGCCTACCTCTGTTCTCTGCGATTTGCCGATTTCTAGGGTTTTCTTTTGGGTATTTTTCTTTTCTTCTTCTTTGTGATGCTGTGCCATTCATTGCGTTGTTTTTGAAGGGTCTACGGTGTACCTGCATTTTGCTTTGTGTTGTGATTTCTGAAGGCTTTTGGATTGAACTTGGACGTTAGGTGTTGCGTTTTTGATCTTATTTCCATTCTGATAGACTCATACTACACAAATGGAGTTAGGGTGTGGGGTGCCTAAGACTGTCTTCAGATACTGAATTGTGCTACTGAGACAGTCTTAGGTGTCTTCAGATACTGAATTGTGCTACTGAATTGTGACAGTCTAAGACAGTATACTGAATTGTGACACTCAGGTGAGAGATACTGAATTGTGTGAATACTGTTTAGTTAAGAACAATTGGGTTATATCATATATGCATGCGAATTAAGAGTAAATGAAATTTCGGGCTAAAAAGTTCGGGTAAATGAAATTTCGGATTCGGGCCGGGTAAGTTCGATTTTGAGTTCGGGCTAAAAAGTTCGGGTAATAAAAATTTCGGGTTCGGGCCGGGTAATGCAAAAAAAAACGGGTAATTCGGGTTATACCCGAATAGTCCAAATTTGGCCCGATTGGCCCGAATGCTCACCCCTACCAGCCATATAACACTAAGTTTCACGCTTTTGTTTCCTGTGCCTGAATAAATACTCTCATCCGTGATTTTCACGTAGGATAATTGGAAACATCCAACAATAGTAGCCTAGTAATTGATACTCGTTCTCTTGTAGCCATAATTGCAAAACAAGATTTGCACTAACTTGTCAAGTTCTGATTCGATGACCCTCTTTGATACCAATTGAAAATCTTGAAGGATATAGTTTCACAATATTTTAGATCAACTGTAGTTGTTTTTAGCATAAACAAAAACATAAAAATTAAACGCAAAATAAACAAATCGACACCCAAAATTTGGTAACGCAGTTCGACACACCTTGCCTACGTCTGCGAGCCCTCACCTAACTTAATCACTTTCACCTAACGACAATAGTTATATACAAGGCTTTACTGAGCTGATTCACTCAACCCTTGACACTATCCCTCATCATCACATCCCGTAAAAGTAAATCACACCTAATAACACGACTACCTTGTGCTAACCTCAACAGAAACAAAGACACTTGAGATTAAAAAAAAAAAGCAACTCCCCTAAATATGACGCTTCATCAAAGGATGAACGGGAAGTTATCCACCAAGAATGCTGCTGTAGTCTTTCAATATTGTCACTGAAATACCTCACATATAGTAGCAGAAAAATCACCAACAAACATGAATGTTTCTTCACTGAAACATCACAAACATCGGAGCTGCAAAATCCATAAAAGCTACCGGAGTTGTTCACACACCACTACCGATAACAACGGCCCCCAAAACACTTACAATCAATACCCAGTCAGCCCAACAGAAAATCACACCATCGAGTAAGAACAACAACTGTAAAGATCACGAAAGCTTATGGAATTTTCGCATATCACAGATCACAAACAACGGTCATCAAAACTACCACTTCATCTATAATAAGCAACCCAACGTAATTACACAAAAGCCAGAAAATCCAGCTACAAAAATTACTCAACCTCAATTATGACAAAACTAACAATTCAAAAATTAGAAAAGATGCAGCTGCAAATTTGGATGATGATCACGTGAAATTAGCTACAAAATAATATCCAAAATAGCCCTAAAATCCTAGCTGCCAATTCACAAGTTACCTATTGTTTTTCCACACAAAAATGACAACCATTCAACCCATACATTACGTGAAACACATGGTCAAAACAAATCTCCAAAAATCCAATTATCTTAAATAACCATTATCCACAAAATAGGCTATTAAATAAGAGTTCAAAAATCACCAAAACTCTACATCTTATATTAGTCAAGATATGATAATTTGATTCGAATTAAATTCTATTATGACTAGGATTTTTATTCCAAATAAACGTCATCTTCAAAGAATCTTACGTAAGATAGAATATTCAACATAATAATATTCCTCAAATAATAAAAATGTCCGGTTACAAATAACACCCAAAATATCATAACACTTATCTTACTAGTTTTCCTCAAAATTAGGAAGCAGTTGTTTAACTGCTATATAAATATGTTAATTGTGTTAGAATGAGGATC
>JANZXV010000001.1:18074910-18092189 GCA_027576455.1 Erythroxylum roigii | reverse complement strand
GACTCGTTGTGTTACGGTGTAAACCGTTGTGTTTAAGGAACTCTCGAGCCAATTGTGTGCATTTCATCATTTAATCACACTTATGATGCATACTATGTGTTTTGATTGATATAAATTCCTATGTTATGCCTTATGTAATGACTTTGGGTTATTGGTGCTTTATATGATAAATTGCTATGTTATGGGATTCTGGGTATTGTGTGTTGTGTGACTCATTACCCGATGGCTATAAGGGTGTTAGCCACTGAGCTGTGTTTTGCTCACCCCATTCTCCCTCCTCAGGTGCAAATTCAAGTTGAACGCTGAACCTTGCAAGACATCGGGCATAACTCCAAGAATCTTAGACACTTTTGTATTAAGTTAGTAACTAGCTTTTGGAATGGCTTTATAAGCATATCGATCATTGAGCATCTCATATTTTGTATTTTGTACTTGATTCTTGATGAACATGCCGATATGTAACTAAAGCTGTGTATGCACATTTGGTTATGTTTAAAAGAGAATGAGAGCTCTAGTACTCTCTTTTGCATGTGTTGGTGTTGAATGGTGATCTGTGTATGAACTGGAAAATGAGTTGTGTATGAGCCTTGTGTTTGCTGAGTTGTTGTTGGGTTAGTGCTTGGGAGAGCTCGCTGGAAATTTTGCTAAGGTTATGAGTTGTGGAAGTTTTGCAGATTCTGGGTTTGTTGTGTGTGCTATAAATTCCTTGGTTGTATAGGTTAAATGGGATCATTTGGACTTCATGAGGGTGTTGGGCGAGCTGTAGAGCCCTCCCAGGATGTTTATGAGTTGTTATGATGTGTTAAATTGGTAGAGGTGGGTCATTGGGATTAGAGGTGCATACTGTCAAATTTGTAAAAAAAATTGCAGACAGAACCTCCAAGTCAGTTTTGACCCTTATAGAGTTGGATTTTAGGTCGGTGGTCCCTTAAAAAGGGTAGATCTTTCTTCTCTCTATGAAATGGACACAAAGTTTGTCAAATTTGGAGCTCGGAGTCGAGAGTTAGGAGTGTTGGAAGTCGGGTAGTCGGGTGTTGGGCGAGGCGCTCGACCTCCGAGTGCCCTTGGGCGCTTGGAGCTCGCCCAGGTGCTTTGGGGTCGGTTCTTGGCCGACCGACCCCTCTTCCTTCTTTTGGCCATAACTTTTTGTGTAGACCTCCGATTGCCCTCATTTTCGAACCGTTGGTTTTCTAAGGAAATTTCCTATCTTCCTACACCTGACTCATCAGTATTTATTTTATCTTCAACAATATGTTTTGAATCAAAGTGTGGCGATCGGTCGTCCAAGACTGAATATACTTTACTAATTTTGTAATATCCGGAGCTACGGAGCTCGGATCGAGGCGAATCTTGTTTTAAATTAAACTAGAGTCATAATGCTATAATTTCTATGAAGAACCCGAGTGGTGATTCAGTCCCCTGGATTTTCGGATTTTTGTCTCGAAGTCGGTGAAGGTCGGTTTTCGCCATTTTCTCTAAGATAGTATTTTAATCATAACTTCTTCATTTTAAGTCCAAATTGAGCGATTCCAGTTGCGTTAGAACTGTTAGAACTGAGGGATCATTTTATCAAAAATCCAACCCCAAATTTTATAAAGTGAATTTTTCCCTTATTTGTGGTTAGTATATGTGTTCGGTTGTGGGCCTTCTTTGACGTATGGGTCCGAATGTTGGGCTTCGGAGACGGGGTCCAACATCTTGGGTGAATTCTAGGCTTGAAATATTGTTTAGAATGTTATAGATTAAATTTACATGTGGTATCAAAGCAAGATTATGATACTTTGATTTGCATTAAAGTTAGCCCTAAAATTTATGGTAGTCATTAGTATTGGAACTAAAATTATTTTATTACTTCGCTATAATCATGTGTATTTTGTTTTTTTGTTCAATTGATTGCATGGATTGTTTACTACAATTATTGAATATCTTGAATAAAGAAAAAATATTATGTTGTTTGGGTTCAGTGCCACGTGATGCACACACATCCATCTTTTAATGTTACCACAATTATTGAATAGCTTGCCTACACCACCTTGATCCATCTTTTAACGTTTTCTATTATTAAAAAGAACTAGCAGATTGTTACTGCGCAAATGCACAGTGGGAATTTGGAAATATATAATGCCCAGTTTTTTTCAGGAATTAAAAAGTATGTATATATAGGTTTTGTTATGAATGGTTAAGATGTGTAATTGAATATTGTTAAAGTTAGAATTTTGAGGGAAAATTGGAAATATATGATGCATGACATAATATTGTAAGGGGAGGAAAGAGGAAAACATATGACAGGTGAATATTTAAATTGGATTAATAAAAGTGGAAAAGAAGAACTGAGAATCCAAATAGATGAAGTAAATTTCATTATAATATTTAAGTAAATAATATAGCAATAGCAAATTTTCATATGAATTAAAATTAACCAATGAAAATTTCATAAGAAAATTTTGACCAAGGTTGAAAACAACGAGTGGGTATGTGAATTAAAAAGAAATTACTGACTAAGCAAATAGAAAAAGAATAAGAAATTAGTAATAAAAAACAAAATACAGGAGAAACATAGTTCAGCAATAGTTATCAGTAAACAGCAAAAAAGACAACGAAACAATCGCAAGAATAGTTTGTATATGCACCAAGATTACAGTCATCCAAGCACTAAGGATCATCAAATAGTAAAAAAGATAGGGAAACAATAGCAAAAGGAGTTTGAAAGTGCATTAGGATTATAGGCATCTGAGATATAATTAACTTTGGGGATTATGTTGTCAATCGGTAATCCTTAGGTTGTGGAATGCAATATTGTCAGTGCCTGAAATTTGATCAATGAAGTATTCAGTGATGATTGTGAAAGTTGCATGTTTCATAGCTGCAATATTTGGAAGAGTTGGCTTAATGTAGCACATAAAAAGTATGTCATGTATATTTCATGAGAGAACTAGGGATCTATTCGCTAGACCTTTTAACAAGAAGGGTTATATCTATATCACATCCGGGACATCACCAAGCGAGCTATTATTGTCGAGATTAATAAACAGGTAATTTGTTATTCACTTTACTTGTTTTGGAGTTGATGAAAAATGGTGTTGGCGTAAACTAAATTTTTTTCCTATTATGAGTTTTGCTTGTTTTACATATTTCTGACTGCTATATGTTTGGTCCTCTGTCTGTGTTGCTTTGGACATTTTCTATTTGTAATAGAAAGTTTGATTGTATGTATTGAAATTTAATGTTTATGATGTTTTTTTAGTTTGCAGTCTATGTTTATAATATTTGTTCTTGTCTCTACTAAGTGGAGATTTCACCTACTTATGTTTCTAATGGTACTTAGTTGTTTTATTTTTTCTACATTTTCTTTTTCTTTTTTACCTTTGGAGTTTTGAATTAGATTTTATTATATAATCAGAATTTGTAAATGCTACTGATTATATGTATATATTTTTTAGTTAGTATGTAATTAATGTATGTGGATGACAGGTTGGTAACAGCATTATCAAGAAAAGGATCCATGTGTGAGTTGAGCATTTGCAACCTTCAAGGTGCACTGAGGAATTCCAGTTGAGGAAAAAGAAGAGTGATGAATTGAAAGCAACGATAAAGGCAAGAGATGAGATTATTAGCATAAAGAGGCAGCTAGAAGGCCCTAAGCCTGGTTTCATTGTTGAAGGTGTAACACTAGAAACCGTTACACCCATTCCATATGATGTTGTTAATGATCTCAAAGGTGGTTACTGAGTGATGTTCTAGGTTTTGAATTTGTACCGAAACTTGTGTGGTTTGCATTAGTCTATTTAATACTTTTAGTTTTGATTGAATGCTTTGGTACTTCTCCATTTCTTTGTTAGATATAATGGATATGTTCCTTTCCAAATCATACTTTGCTTAAATGTGGAATGTTTATTTAGATTAAACTTTCATGGTTTACACGTTATTTAAAATGTTTGGCCAAGTTGCCCAGTGTTTATGATCATCATAGTTGTTTATGCTTGAATGATCTTGTTCTTTTTTTATTATATTTCAATGCCCCAGTTTATAGCAGTAGAAGGAAGTGCTCGGGCTATTTGATGGAGTTTTAGTTTTGAAACTTGTGCATCATCTATTTAGTCTATTATTACTTCTCAAAACAAATTAAATTAATTAACCATTTTGCCATTACCAAAACTGTTGTTTGTTTCTGCCGAACAAAAAAAAATCAATATTGAACTCTTTTAAGATGAAAAAACAGTTGCGCATACAATGCCTGGTACACCATAACAGAACGGTGTAGCTAAAAGGTGGAATCATACTCTTATGGATATAGTTAAGAGTATGCTAGGTTACACTAATCTACCTTTACCTTTATGGATATATGCATTAAAGACAGCTACATGTCTACTTATTAGGGGTTCCTAGTAAAGCAATTCCTATGGCACCTTATGAATTATGGACAGGTAGGAAATCTAGCTTGAGCCACCTGTATGTTTGGAGTTGCCCAGCAAAAATAAGGGTTTATAATTCTCATGAAAGGAAGGTTGATGCAAGAACTATTAGTAGCTACTTTATCGGTTATCCAAAAAAGTCTAAAAGGTACATATTTTATTGTCCTAACCATGGTACAAGAATAGTTAAGTCTAGCAATACTAGGTTCATTGAAAATGGACAAATCAGTGCGAGTAGGGAACCATAAAAGGTGGTTATTCAAGAGAATCAGGTCAAAAATCCTTCACCCAATGTCTCTTCTTAAGTTGTCGTTCCTCTTGTTGTATTGCATTTACGCAACATAACAGAACAAGTTAATATTCCAAGTCCACGAGAAGATATTGTCAATAATGAACTAGAAAATAATGTGCAAGTCACAAATGATGATCAAATGATACCACAAGAAATAGTATTACTGTAACATCCTGTCACTTGAATTAAGATTGAAATGGTGTTTATTAGAGATTAATGAG
This sequence comes from Erythroxylum roigii, assembly GCA_027576455.1. Classification (NCBI taxonomy): domain Eukaryota; kingdom Viridiplantae; phylum Streptophyta; class Magnoliopsida; order Malpighiales; family Erythroxylaceae; genus Erythroxylum; species Erythroxylum roigii. Next base: position 18,087,264 of record JANZXV010000001.1, on the reverse strand, counting down.
AAATTAGGAAGCATAATTCATTAAAATTGTGTTTATTAGAGATTAATGAGAAATTAGGAAGCATAATTCATGCTCATGCATCATTGTATATTCACACATATGTGAATATTTATTTTGATACAAAAAAATTGTACATGCATTCATTGACATTTTTCGGGTATAATTAATTGTTAAAAATGCAATTAAAATATGAAATGTGAATTATTGGGGCTAAAAATTTATTTGGAGCATAATCTGATTATTTCAATTTTTTGGTGGAATTTTGGGAATTTTTGAATATTTGGAGTATTTTTAGATTAAAAATAATAAAAATAATAGACCAGTGAAATTATGACATGTGGCAGTAGTGAGCAATAACATGTATAGAACATGCAATATAGCCATGTGGTGTATGGGTTCGGTAAAGCTCATTCCTCTATTGTTGTCTCTTCACCGAAAGCATTGTTAAACAAAAACAATTTTCTTCTTGTTTACCAACACTGAAACACCAATTGCTCACTCTGTACACTTGATTCACCCACATTGCCAAAAGCTTTGTTAAATCAAGTAAGTGATTTTGGTAATAATTTAATGGTATTTTGGTGATGTTTAAACTTGGCTAAATTGGTTATGATAAATGAAGTGACTGGGAATAATTGTAGGAATGAATATGTTCATACTCTATATACTTTGTTTTTGGTCTACAGAAAAACGAATATGGATTGTTTTTACTATTCCTATGTGAATCTGTGGAATATGTATGGATATGAATTTAAATGGGTTTTATGATAAGAAACGAGGATTAGGGAAGGCTGTGATATAAAAAGAGATTAAATGAAGCGAAAGTGTAGATGTCAGTAAAACGAAATGCATATGTTGAGAGTTAGAAAAGTGCAGAAAAGTGGAAACATGCATGAATATGTTGGTTGCGGAACTAGATGGGAATCTTAAATTGTTGACTTATTTTTGGTTGCGTTGAACTAAGAAGAAAATGGTGTAAGTAATTTATGTATGAGTTGAATAATATAGGAATGAGAAGATTAAAAGATGTGCAGAAATATATATGCAGTAATGTTGGAGTAAACTTCATGCTCTATTTTTGTTATATATGCGTAACAGTTTGGGAAATATTGGTGATGGATTTAAGTGAGGTTAGAGTTAAAGAGAACATAGAGCAATGTGGTGTTGTGTTTTAAGAAGGATTCAGATTATAGAAAAACATGTACTGATGAGGGAAGAAAAATATAGAAGTGTAGAAAGTTAGGAACAAAAAAAAAACAGTAGAGAGAGAGTGTGTTTCGGCTTTTGGTGTTTATGTTTAACTTTTGGATTTTTTTGTGAATTGTTTGTGTTAAGATGAAAGTTGTGAAGTTGTTAACTTTGGAAATATGTGAAAAATAGGATATATGTTCTATTGAGGATTTTTTTACTGTTCATGAAAACAAAACTTGCATTAGAGAAAGGAAGAAGAAGGTGATGGACTGCGTGTGTGATGGTAGTGTTTGAAATGTAAATATGAATTATAGTAAATTAAATGGAAAGGGGAGTAGAAATGCGGAGATAAATGTGATAGAGAAAAGTATTGAAGTAGATTCTATTTTGGGTTGAAACTAGTTATGCAAAAGTGCAGTTGATGAAGATACATGCAGAAAATGATGAACAATTGTATATAATTCTGTTTTTTATGTTATGCTTAAACCTTGGAATTTTTGAATTGTTTGAGTTGTAATGAGCTAAAATGGAAGTTAAAGAGTTGGTTAGAGTTCATATGTGTTAATTGAATAAGATAGAAGTTAAAAAAAAAAAAGAAGAAGAGAAGAAGTGCAGTTCAATGAAGAAGATGGTATGCGTTCTAGAGAGAGGAAAGGTGGTGGTTTACATGTATGGGTTATAAACTAGAGTATTTCATTGAACAACCCTAATTCTTTTAGCTATTACTTTTTCCAAATGACTTGAAACTTTGATCAATAGATTCCTAAGACATTTTTCTTTCTCTCCATCGCTATTTGAATTAAATTGAAAGTGATTGACAGGATGAAAGTGTGGAAGTCTGCTGGAATGTTATGAACTGGAAAATTTTCATGAACATGCTTCGGTATTCTGATTATAACTTGATCTGTAGATTTCCAAATACGTTGATTCTTGATTCAGATTAAACTAGAGACATATTTCTACAACTTTCTTGAAGAAGTTGAATTTATTTATGTCTCTAAGATTTTCAAAATTGTCATGTAATTGAGTCTTAGCTTAAGCTGAAGCACTACCAGGGACAGAAATCATGTCCTGTGGTTATTGAATAAACTGTATTTATGTAGGCCGAATTAGACTGAGGTGTCTTCATCAAAGTTGTAGCTTATTCTCTTAGATTTAAATTGGTATAAAGTTTATAATTTTTGGATATTGGAATTGAGAGATATGAGGTGTACAACTTGAATGTATGACCTTGCATTAGCCATAATTTCACATGTACACAGTCTGTGGTATTTTGTGCATAACTCATAGAATAATAAATCAAATTGAATGATCTTCAGATCAATAGATACTTAAGACATAGGAGAATAATTTGTTAGAATGAAGTGTTACCAAATTCCTTAACTTTCCTGATGAAATTAATTGTTCAAAATGGACCTGAAAGTGTACTTTTAAACAAATCTGATTTGATCAATGGAATGTGGATATCCGAATGATTTAAGTAACAAAATAAATAATAAAAAACCCAAAATTGTCATGAACATGCATTGTACATAGTTAGTATACATGAATGTGCATTAATAAACACAAAATTGTGCAATATTGTGATATGTGTATGTATTGTATATATAGAGGAGCACATTGAACGACTGCATCCAGACATTGCCGGGTCATCAAGGCAATAGCTGTTTGGAGCACACTGTGAGTAACTTTGGATGGTCTCACCATATTGTTTTGTACATTATTGAACTGTATTGCAATCTTGTTAAATTGTACTTAATTGTGTTGATTGTGTACGAGATTCCGGACAATATTTGTATGAGGCGTTTTGATGAATGAGAATGATATTGGAAGTGCTACTTGAATGTGAATGCGTCTGCCTAAATGACTTTTTGATTCTCAACTGAAAGGTTGAATGTTGGACCTAGTCTGATTACCACTGTTGTTACTGTAATTGATACTGTGACTGATATATTGTTATATTACATGCAAATGAAAGTGATTGAATTGATGACTGAATTGTGGCATGCACTTCATTCCAATGCATGTAATATAAAGGAGTTGTGACTGATGTGGCTATTGATACTGTTACTGATATGAGCTTTAAGCTCCCGCATATGTGGTTCGAGCCTATGGCTCGGTGTGATCAATGAGTCACAGACTGACTGACTGAGCCCGATAATTCGGGATACTATAAAAGCACACAGTCACAACAACATAATAAAATGAATGTGAGTCTCATACATGTTGCATCCGCATATACTTTGAATTCATTGAATGATTTGCAAAGTTGTATAAATTTTGTATCTGATTGAACTATATATCTGAGAAGTGATTTATCTGTGATAGTATTTGATACTTGTTAAGTGGAGTTGAGCTGTATGATTACATGCTATACTTGATCTTGTTTTATGTCATGAGTGAACCATCGAAGATGGTTACTCTACTGAGTTCGCAAAACTCATCAAAATTGCACCGTTGCTTTCAGGTTCGACAGTGAGACGACCTAGCTTTTAAGACTCTGTAGAAGCATATTTTGTGCAACTATTACAGTCAGATTTGGCTCAGAGGTCAGTCAGCTGAGATTGAGGACTTAGCTTTTGTTTTCATATTTATTGTATTTGGTGTGTACTGAGTTGTTTAATCTTATAGGATAATGTTGTAAACCTTGGATGGTATTGTGTTGTATGAAACGATGTAAATTATGGAGTTTGACTAATGTGATAACATTTTGAGTAAAAAAATGTGTGATTGATGGTTTAGGTTATGTTGCCATGTTATGTACAGTGAAGGTCAGATAGATGTTATGTACAGTGAAGGTCAGATAGTTAACATGTCATTTCTAATAGACATGTACACGTGTACCCGATGGACACAAGTGCATATGTCAGTTGGGAATGGGGTGTTATATGATGAATCAATATTCAAAGGACTTGATAAAAGCTTTATCGACAAAGTAAGAATTGACAATAAAGCATTTGATTGAAGTAAAGGACAAATGAAGTGTAACACTTCCAACTCCAATAATTATAAACTCAATTTTGAAATTATATTTGTGCTTGAATTAAACCAAAACATATTGAGTATTGGTTAGTTACTTGAAATGGATTTTCTTTATGTTAACTTTAAAAAGGATAACCATATTATTATTGACTTAAAAGGAAGTGAACTCATAAGAATTGAAATGAAGGGAAAAGCTTTTTACAATTGATTAGAACATCAATTAAGTTATGTCACTTGAATGTTAAGTCAATATTTTTAAATTAATACATCTATTAAGTTATATATGTTAAGTAACTTCAAAGGATTTATGATAAAAGGAAAAGAAGAAGGTGTGTACCTGCTTTATATGGCTCTTTTTGGAATAAAACAAACTTAACAAGCATGGTATAACATAATTGATAAGTATTTGGTGCAAGAGGGAAGTATAAGTGAAAAAGCTACCTTGTATGTATTAAAAGATGAAAGAGGCATGGAATTGGTAATTTCTTTCCTTATTAATGATTTATTGATAAACATAAAAGTCTTTTACAAATGCTGAAATTAATCAATAAAAAGATAAAAATATGGTTCCTTCTATCTAGACATAAAACAACTTAGCCGTAAATAATCCTTAAAACAAATAACATAAATAAAAGAGTTAAAGATATCATAAAAAGTGTATTATAGTGAAGATCACAATCCCTTGATGTACTCCATAGTGATTATAGATCTATTTCCTCATTGAATATGAGCATATAATGTTACTAGGGTTCTCTCCCTTTTACGAATGCTAACATAATTTGAAATTAAAATTAAAACTAGAAACTACTCAAAAGAACTTCTAAAAATTAGGTTTCTGATGCTCTAAAAATAGGCACTCTACTATAAACACAGTCGAGGACATAACCTTATCTTACTCTACACTTCAGTCTTTTCTTACTAGAGAGGAATATGGGTATTGAAACGCCTATGTCCTTGGCATGTGATTTATATCTACTCTATCATATGACACAGGTTCTTATCTACCCATAAGTTGGCCTGTGTCTTCTATACCTTAGCTTCAGAGAAGAGCATGCCTTAGTACAAAGTTGTGTCAGATTGTGTTCAAGCTTCTTGCCTATTTATTTTATGCAAAGATGGGCATAAGACATAATATGCTTGTTTATGAGATCATATTCAACCAAAGATGTATTTTCTTCTAATTTAAATTATAAAGTTGTTCCATCATGAGACAAACTCATTCCCATGTAACATATCTAAATTACCTAAAACATTGAATAAAACCAATTAAATCAAGATAATTTAAGATAAAAATAGAGTAAATAGGCTAAACGTACGTCATATTCTCTTATACTTAAAATTTTCTTATTTTAGAGCGAAACAATGATAATAACTATCAATGAATGTAGTTGAGAAAATTAATATGAGACATCAAAATGAAGCAAACTAAGCTACAAAATTGTTTATATACAACAAATCAACAATTGTTATTACAAGAAGTTGAATACAACATGGCAGGACTAGACATATCAAAGTAACTATGCCATAAGCGAAGCTGAGAAAAAAGAAGAAGAAGTGAAGCTTGAATATTATCTGTATGAAAAGAATATGGTAGAAATAATGATAAAGGATTTAACTAAGAGCATGTTATAGTTTTTGAGAAGCAATTGGTGTTTTTCATAAGAACATCAAGAAAGAGTGTTGAATTTTGATGTTCATCCAAAAATACATAAAAGTTGTACACTCCTACAAATTCATTCTTTTTGTTCTAAACCTTAGTATATGATCAAGTGAAGCTAAGCAAGATAGATACAATAATTCCTGTGGTCAAGAATTCAACAAATGTTGCAAGTTCATTGTAGGGAAAAATGATTGTATGGATATTCTAACTTGAGCTAGTGAAACTAATAAAAGAATGGGGTAGGATAGTCCCTTCTTTAGGAAAGCTTTTAATTGCTGTATCTACTCAAACATAGAGGGAAAGAAACAACAGACTTTATAAAGATATTTCATTAGATAAATATGTAGTCGTGGACAAAACTTTATATTGGACTAGGGAAATTTTAATGAATCACAAAACTTATGAAGGAGCAATTATGCAATTAAGGATTAATTGGAAAGTGTAATTTTTGTTAGATCCTTTAAGACTTGTCTTCTGGTTCTTATGAGCACATTGTAGTTATTTATGTGTTGTAGCAATTTTCAAGCTTTTGTTTTGTTAATAAAATTATTTTATTTTTAAAAGAATGAATAGATACAACAACTCAATAAAACAATGGTGGAACAATTGTTAGTTTGCAGTTTTTGTTTTTAAAATGCAAATTCAAAGCAGTGAATAGTGGCTTAAGTTATGAAAAATTAATTTTGTGTATTTCTAAATCAAATATATTATCTTTCTTGATTTGCACTTTAGGGTAATTAATGTATGTCTATATTGAAAAAATTTACAAGTTGCAAGATAGAAAAGAGACACAACCTGCACAGCCAGGTCATGTACATGATGTTTTGTATTTTTCTGACTATAGGAAGAAATTCAAAACATCAACAAATTGATTTGAAATTATATATATATATATATAATTTAAGTTAAAAAAAAAACAAGAAAACTAAACTTTCAGCCACAACTGCTATTTTAGTATTGAAAGTTCCAATATTAAGTTCAAGCGAAAGTTTTAATTGGGTTTACAGAAGGAATAAGTAAACAATTCATCAATTCAATAGATTTTCGACAGATGAGAAAAGATATTTCTTTTCTTACAAAGAGTTTAAACTGTTAGAGTGGCTCATATTGTCTAGACATGAAGATGTTAAAAAGTTTATAAGTGGTAAGGGTCAACTATCCAAACAACTAGTTCTAGTTATTTAGACAATAGTTGACCTAAGCTCAATTCTTGATAGTGAATTCTACACTCTGCCCATATTAAAAATTCAATACGGTATCAGAGCAGGTTTGGCTCAGATTCTTAATTTTCAGGTTGTCCGTCTAGATGTCCAGTCTCAACGGCCCGGCTCGGTCCGGTTACCGCTGCGTATATTTCAAGTGACAATTAGATGTTCAGCCCCAGTTGCACTTGAGAGGAAGTGTTAAAGTGTTCCATATTGTCTAAACATGAAGATGTTAAAAAGTTTATAAGTGGTAAGGATCAACTATCCAAACAACTAGTTCTAATTATTTGGACAATAGTTAACCTAAGCCTAATTCTTGATACCAAATCAGAAGCAGTAGCTGTCACTAATTATATTGGAAAACTACGATCGATTCCATGTCGCTTGACAGATAAGAAGTTACATTAAATAACTTCGAGGTGCGCCCCACGATTACAGGAACTAGACCGTACATTTGATGGAATTAATAGCTAAACATTGTCCCTAATTGACAATGGAGAATGGACCCACGTAGCAGTTTTGAGTCAATCTTGTATCTTCCAATAAGACGTTTCTAGCTAACTGAATTTCACTTTTTATCACATTGCTTTTCTTACAAATGGGGTAAGCGTTGAATGTATAGTGAATCACCATGAGCATTAGATAATGAATGGAGCATTAAATAGTTGCAAGTTCATTTCATACGTTTTATATTACAAGAAATCATTGCTTTCAACGATACATATGTTGTGTGAAATATATATAATTTTCACCTAGCGGCGTACCATTGTTATATTATCAGCAACTGTTCTGAATGATTAATTATGCACTTCGAAAATAACTCTTTCTGTTAAATGTTCAAATTGGAAATTTGGAATGTAGACATTCGTATAGGTTACTTCTACTGATAGTACAGTGGTCAGATGGTTGGAAGTGGATACGATTGCTATCTTGGTACATGGAAAGCACGTCGCTAGAGAATGCACGCAAGATTTGTGCACATTCGTTGTTATTAGGTTAGATTAAAGAATCCCAACTGTGATATTTGGTGTTTTGATTTGTTTAATGTTCAACTTATAATTTAAAAAATAGCACCCATCCAGCGATTTTCCATTACTTAAATCTAGACAAAAATAATGTAGCTACTTGCGTTACCTTTTAATGAACACCACGTATTCTTGCAAGTGAAAGATGAATAAGAAAGGAAGCATAGCACACAAAGATTCTTGACAAGATTTTAGATAGAAGTGTTTCAAGAATATTAATATTAAAAAAAGAAAATAAAAAAGGGGTGATTTTCCTTTTAAGAAATCATGATTATTTTATTTATTCTGATGTTGAAAATTCATGGCTTTTGGGACATGAATTAATGCTGTAAGATATATCGTCTATTCTATGGATCAAATCCACTTGGATCCAACCTAAATTAGGTTGGACGCAGCCGAATATCAGATCATGGACTACACGCTCGACGTCACCGGCACTAGTCTGTCCTCGTTTCTAGTAGTCAGGAAGGAAGCATCTCATTAATTAAAAAAAAAGGAAGTTACTTGGAAGTGGTTTGACAATGTACTTCTGGTCTAAAACCTTCATCCCCTAGCTTCTGCTTTTAGTTCTGGCCTGAAAAATGAATGATGCTGCCATTTTGGGCTTGTACTGAACTAAAAGAATACATCCATTTTTCCTGTCTCTGATTATTAGTACGGCAACCCTACTGATCTGAATAACAGAAGAATATATCCTGGCACTGATGTAGATTAGATAGATTGATTTGATTCGTGAAGTTGCATCAATTTTTGAGTCTCAGATTTTTTTTTTCTTTTGTATTCCCAAAAGGGTCCATGAGAGGGCAATCTTTACTCACGAAGCATCAACCTTTCATTGATCACCTCTCATGTCTCCTGGGCTGTGATGAAAAAGTTGAAAGATAATAAGATAAGCACGAGGGTGACTTGGAACTCAGATAAAGGTGAAATGGCTTCATTACAGCCCAGATTTTTTCTTTTGAAAAAGGAGAGAACAACATCAACATACTCCAACGTAGCGCATCTTCTTGTTTATAAAGGTACTCTAATGTGCACAACCTTTCTTCTCTGTCTACCAAAACATTGACAGCTTGGCAGAAAAGGAAAAATTAAAACATAAACAAGATGTGGAGTCTTCACATGTGCACGAATTTGGCATTTGTTTCCTTTTCTTGCCAACTTCCATATGAAGCCAATCAACTTTCCTTAGCTGATAATCAACGATTTTTAAGGCGGAGAAGTTTCATGACTTGCGTACAATATCTCACATAGTATAGATTTAGGAAAAATAATAAAAAGGTGTTTTGGGATGAAAAGAGGTAGCCAGATTGTCAGCTAAGAAACACAGACACGGACACGGACACGGACACGGACACGGACACAGATACGGACATGTGACACAACACAGACATAAATATGGGGACACAACAACTTTTAAAATTTGGTGAACACAGACACGACATATATATATATATATTATAAAATTTAGAATTATGAAAAAAATTTAGAATTCATAATATGATATATATCGATTGATGTGTTTTAAGACTTTCAATATCTTAATAATTCATATATATTTTGTACTTTATAAGCCTCTTTAAAAAAATATAGAGCATATATATGCACTCTTCGTGAGTGTTCATATCAAATACGTGTCTGACATGAACACTTATTTGACATGCGAACACGGCTCTATTTTATCGTGCCGTGTCCGTGCTTCTTAGATTATCAGGCATTGCCGCTTCTCTAAAACATTATCAGTTCAATCGCTTTTATATAATTTATGAAAAGGGCATTCCTCATATAAGACAATGAAAATTGGTCCAAAATAAATTAAAAAAAGTTGTGGTACGACAATGTTGAATAGTTGTCAGGAGGACACTAGCCACTTTTTGGCGTTTTGGTTTTCATTGCAAAACGAAAATAAATATTCTGTTCTTATTATTTTGTCCTATTTTATTCTACGAATATCTATTTATTCAATAAATAAAATTTACATAAACTAAATAGATAAATATTTATAAAACAGGGTAAGAACAAAATAACAGAACAAGTGATCCAAACCTGCAAATGTTCAGATTCACAGGACATCAATAACTGGTGCTTACAAGGAAAAATGACTGCAATGTCCTACCAAGTATCCGAGTAAGATTCAGGTCTCTAACCTAGACAAACAAACTTAAATTAAATGTCCCATAAATTATGATTATTAATGAAAAATCAATATCCAGCTCCATTAGCTCAATATCTTATTAAGCAGTTGAAGCTTGAGAAGTATGCATTAGAAGGCAATTTGAGTTGAGTTGTAGATGCCGCCATGGCGGTTTGTCTCAAAACGCATTACTCGTGGGTACCGTCACGCAGCCGCTATTACTAGTACTACCCCTCCATCAACATCACTCTCAAAATGCCTAGAAAATCGAAGAAAAAACAAAGCATAAAGAGGAAGCCCGGTAACCAATTACTCTTTTTCTTCTCGGCCCTTGGAGTCTGGACCACAAGCACAATTAGTGAAAATGATATGCACTATTGAATATTTGGTCCTTCATCTAAGGCAAAGAAAGTTGGTACATAGTCTACATAGGGATTCTTTACACCGAGTACTGTTTTTGTTCCTGTGTTTTTTATTTATCTACTGAGTCAGTCTGGTTGGGCTAGTAGAGGCCTACTTTTTCGTCCTTAACGAGATTTTGCAACAGAAGCTTTTGGGTTTGACCATGCAGAGCCCCCTAATATGAAGAACTGTAATCAAGATCTTCATCTTCATTTATGGGCAACCATACAATTGAGTATGTTCATTGCAAAATAATTTGCAGCAGCGACACTATCCTACCCATAGCAAATAAAAAAAAATAAAATTAAATGGACTCAAACTATAAGTGACATTTATGTCGAATAAATTAAATATGCCCTCGTTAGATGTGGAAACAATGGAGAGCGACCCTCAAAAGTGACTCTCATTTTGAACAAAATTAAAAAATGACTCTTTAGTTGTCCAATGTATACGGATAACTGCTTATGTTTGATGCTTGCGATCATACCTTCATTCTGGGAATGGATAAGGGCATATATGAGCAATACTTTCTAAATAGACCCTAGACCTGCTTTAGTCAAAGATTCTCTCTCCAGTTGAAAATAGCAAAAATATGAAACTACTGAAAATGCAGAGCAGCCCTGGTATGACAAAAACTGCTCCAAGCTTTCAGGACTTGAAAGATCAGAAGAGGAAGTTCTAGCAGCATCAAGAATTTTTCCAGTTAAGTCAACACCATTGATGCCAGCGAAAGTACCAGCAGTGTTTGAAACCCTCATTACTATCCCTGCATACCGTGGAGCAATATCCATGTGATTCACTGCAAAGCCAGCCCACCAAGTGCCAGAAAGCCAAGAGCCACAGTTGTGCAAAAGACAGCACCAGAAGTTCTGAAAATGGGAATTGCAATCAATGCAAAAGAAGCGACCAGAAACCCAGTAGTATTTAAGAATTTCCATGTTATAGTCACAAACAAAATTCTTTTAGTGAACAAGTGGCCAGCAACCACCCCGCCAATATTTGAGAATATAAACATGTTGAGATAAGGTACCATTTTTGAAGAACCCATTTCCTGAAGATTGAGCTGAAGACCCTGTTCAGAATATGTTGGCAACCAGTTCATCAACACTTATAAACCATAATGGAATGTGAAGTTATTTGCAACAATTGCCCACATCGTAAGCTCATTATAATCCTCTTCCATGGAATTTTAGCAGCTTTTATACTAACACTCCCTCCATTCTCTACTTTTGTCTTCTGACGCGATTTTATCGGAAGTAAAGATTCTCCAAATCCAGCAGCAGCAGCTTTTGGATGCTTAGAGAGAGGAGGATCACTCGCATATTTATACCAAAGTAAAGACGACAAAACACCTAAACCTGCTTCAGCAAAAAATACAGATTCGGAACCCTTAAGCTTCACAAGGCAAGGACAAGCATCCCCATTGTAGCACCTAGGTACATTCCTGACATTGTAAGAGAAACCGATCTTGATCTTTCGTGGGGTGGAACCCATTGTGCCAGGACAGTGTAAATGGAAGGAAAGATGAAACCTTGTGCAACACCAATAAGAAAGCGAGCCACTGCTAAAGTTACAACTCTATTGGGATTAACTGGAACCAAAAAGCTTGTTGATGACCATAAGACAAATGAGAGAAGGAGAACCGTCCTTCCACCAATCTTTTGAGCTGCCATCCACCAGGAGTTGAAACAATGGTAGAACGAAACTAAGAACAGTTGAAACAATGGCAGAACGCAACTCTCTGCTTTTTTCTCTTGT
>JANZXV010000001.1:18027347-18038494 GCA_027576455.1 Erythroxylum roigii | reverse complement strand
ATTCCATTTTACACCAAATTTAGTGTAAAAATTTGGTGCAAAGGTTAGAGATGGCCTTATTTTGCCGCCGCTAGCACTCCTTATCCTCTCCTCTTCTCTGTCGACTTCCAAGCACCCAAACAACCTCTTGACTACATTGAAGACTTCTCTCACGTGGATTTAACTTCTTTGTGGGATTTTTGGGACTCCATCGAAGACTCTTTTCTTCACAATCGTGTGGGTTCTATCTCTACCACTTGGACTTCTCTCTACAGTACTGCTTTATTTCACTCAATGCTAACATCAATTGCTAAAATTGTTTGGGTTTCTGCTGTTAATTAACAAAATGGGCAAGAACAGGGAGAAATCCTTCACTTCGGTTGTGGAAAAATTGACTATTGCACCCATTTGTTGCTCCAATCATTTGCTGCTAAACCCGAAACCTGGGAGGAAAGTATCTGGGCCAAGGTCATCCTCAACCGCTCCCATTGAAATTCCCGACACCACCTCGATTCGGGATAATCCACTAGAAAGTGATGACGTCATGCTGGTGTTGCGTTTAACGATCGAAGACTCGTCATTTGATTCAGACGAGATTCCTACTGCCACTGCTCCACCGACTACTCCTCTCCAGTCACTCAAAAATAAACTAAACAACGAGCTCAAAAAACAGTCCGCCCACCTCGGCGAATTCCTTCTGCTCGTTTGACAGTAGGCACTGCAATTTCATTCAATTTTTATTAATCCGAAGCTGAGCGTTGGGAGACATTCACTGACATCGAGTTAGTTCTGGACCGCCCTATTAACTTAGATGAATTTCAACAGTATCGACTAGATATTTTACTATCTGAGAGAACATCACTGCAAGCTACATTACTTCCTGAACATTATGATGTTGAATTGGTAAAAGAATTCTATTGCAATCTGCCTGGTGATTTGTTGACTGATACTACTATGAGTTATAAATTGGTGTATGTACAGGGTCGGGTGATACAGTTTGATGCTGATAGATTGAATATCTTCATGAGGGTTCATAATCTAATTAGGGATTAGATTTATGATGATAACTAAACCGCTTTTAATGATCTGATAGCTACTATGTTAACTAGAGGAAGGTTAACTGTTTGGCCATCTAGATCGGTGCTACGCTCGTCTATGTTGACACAAAAGTATTTTGTGTTATTTCCGTTTATCAAGTACAGGCTAAACTGCTCTATGACATCGGTACCAAGATGAACTTCAATTTGGGGCAACTTATGGTTGAAGCTATGTTGGCTATTGGAGGCAAGTAGCATTCCCTGCTTTACTTTCCTTGCTTGATTTCTCAATTTTTATATCCAAAAGGTGTTCGTCAGTTGGAGACAAGTATACTTGAACCAGTCACCTTAATGAACATATAGGCTAGAATTTTCAAGCAACCACGGGTTGTAGATTTGTCATACACTTCACCTGGTCCTTCAGATGCCTTGGGAACTTCCTCTATCAATCCTCATGTAGCTTTGTTCACTAAATTGAGCGGATTCAACGTATTTCTCAAGTGGGTCTTGATACTCGTCGTCAACTAAAGCAGCGGGTTCTTCGATCCTCCAATGCTCCTTGACTTTTCTTTTTGGCATCCTTTGTCCCAAAGGGGGGAGATGACTTGAATTTGGATGGGTTTGTACTTAGTTATTTTGAGCTACTTGTGAATGTTGGATATTTTTATCTATGCTTGGACCTTGGATTGAGGAGGAGTATTGTGACTTCAATACTTATATATATATACGATTATGCAATTCAAGAAAAGTTTCTTATTTGTGATAAAAATGAAAAAAGGGGGAGATTGTTAAGATATTTATTATGTCTCATTATTTAATTTTGGCATTTTTGATTATTGGGTATTCAAGATAATGATTAAAAATATAAATCAAGAAGTGGTGTAAATAAGTAACACTTCTTATTTGAATTGGACTCTTGGATAAGACTTGTTGCAAAAATAAAAGTCTATCTAAAATGAAGGTTGGTGTGGATCACGTTGGTTGTGGTATGGATTTTGTAAGATGGTTGGAGTGATTGCTGTGTAAAGAATTCCAAGTCTTAGATTTACTGCGTGTGTGACTTTGTTTTTCGTTTCTACACGCGAAAGTCACTTTGTGATGTTTTGTAGGGTGTGTTGACTTTGTGTGGATGTGTGAATGGTGAAGTTTTTTATATGATTATTTAGTGATTTGAGGAAGGCTTGCGTATATGACTTGGTCTGCATCTTGTTATGGATTGATCTATGGTGAATGAGCAAATCAAGTTGCTATGTGTGCAGAAAATTAGGAGATAGCTGAAAGTGTGTTGTGATGTGTGTGAGTCATCATTTTGGAAGGTGTCGTCGTAGGTTGAAGGAAAGTGTTAGTGAGCTGCAAATTTTGTTCTTTAATGAAAATATTAAGCTAGGTAAAAGTCTCGCAGACGTAAGTAAGATGTGTCGAATTGTGTCAACAAATATTAGTATTGATTTATTTTGTTGCATTTAATTTTTTTATTGTTGATTGAGCTAGAAACTCCTGCAATAAATCGAAGAGTTTGCAAAACCAATACACCTCTATGATTTTTCAGTTACCATCAAACCACCCTTTGCAGAAGATTTTGGAAGAGAGAAATGGAAGAGAAAAAGTGACTGGAAAGTTGATAATAGAAGCAAAAGCTACAGAAAGCGAACGATGAGACGTCTCCATTTTCCGGTGGTCCCGAATATTCGGTGAGCTGACTGACCAGTTTTATTATGACAACAAGAGAATCTACTGCACTTCCCTTGGATGTACAAGGGAACAAAGAGTATAACTTTTGGCCTGTGTATAAATGTTATGTGATTTTGATATAGAAGACAAACTGTATAAGATTCATATTGTTTGAAAATATAGGCACGAGATCAAATTTCCGACAAAAACTATTGACCAGCATTAACTTCTTTATAGATCATAGTGCCTGAATCAGAATGCAGTAGTATGTTGTTCTGGATTGAAATGATGCTGTAGTTGCCTGACAAGTTAGGATCCGGTAAAAACCAACTAATAGAAGGAACAATTTTAATTCTCATTTTCAGACAAATGCCAACTGTTTATATATTTATAAATGCAGTAGACAAATGCCAATCAGACAGATAGGAAAAACCTTTTTGACTTGACATACAATGCCATCTATACCTGAAACCCAGCTTGAAGGAATTTTTATGTACATCATCAATTAGCTCCTCCACCACTCTTTGTTGGGTTAAAAGGAGCACTGCTTTGCTTGGAAATCTTTAATCACGTTTCTTGCATCCACAGCTAACCTAACCTAGTGAGTAGTGAGAGGACACGTCACTTTATCCTCGGTGATGCTTGTGATCGACCACCCAGTGCTGCAGCGGCAGATTCAACATGGGTAAGAAGATATTCGTAAATCTTCTTCCTAAGCCGGTCAACTGTCTCTCTTGAAATGGAGGGTGTTTCAGTTTCATCCTTGCTTGATCCAATATCGTCTAACCAGTCATTCACACTCTTGAGTTGTGTTAGCATTCCTGCTATTTGGCCATTATCAGACATAACTGACCTATCCGCATCTACATCTAAGAACCTCTCCACATATCCCAAGAACCAAGCCCGGGATTCCATCTGCAACTTTTCTGCTAAATCTGCAGCTTCAATAAGTCCATCTCCTCTTGTCCACTCTGGTGGTGGTTGGGGTTGCACCTTTCGACTGTTGGCAAATCCGTCCCCAGGCTTGCGAAGGGCTTCAGTTGCTAGCGACTTGAAGCCAACTGTTGGACGGGTTTTTCCTTGACTTTTTGTTGTGCTCTTCTTAGAAGAATTTTCAGGTAATAAAATAGATTGATTCCCACCATTAGTCTTTTGTGCTAGAGTGGAGGCTGGAGCTTGAATTAGAACAGGATGAATTTCCTTGGTGAACATAGAAAATGAAGACACGTTGGAGGCCAATGCAGCCTGGATCCAAGAAGCTGCATGTTTATGTCTATCTGATGTGATATCCAATGCTTCTTCTGTTGAGATGTTTCCAAAATCTGACAATGACTCAGCCGCCATGTTTTTAGACAGAGAACGGGCTGTCATGCGAGCATTGCTCAAGCTCGAGTGGAGGGCCAAAAACTGCTCCACAGCAGGTTGTGGATTTTGTTCCTTGGCAGAAGAAGTTAGCTCAGAGTATACACTGCAAAAGTGTGAAGGTGAAACAAAATTCTAAACAATACAGATGATGTTAAATCAAAAAGACAATTGCCAATACCGAATACATATTGTAACTTGAATGAAAGTAAGATATGTTTGAAAATTTACTGCTTTTGAATTCAACACTACAATCTCACAAGATTTATCTTGCTTTATCCATGATCTCCCAGTAATGGATTAAGTAATATTACACGATAAGAGGAATATGATTCTCATTGTGTTTTCCCATGCAGCCAATTATTTTGATGGTAACTGCTATCCTAAATTTTCTATGAGTTGATCAATAAAAAATTCAACTAAAAACATGTCGTATATCATAATTATAATTGGATTTTTAACTATCTTCATTTATACAAGTCATGGTATAGAAGTGAATTGTTATTGACTTGAAATTTACAGCCTACTAAGATTACATTGAACTTCTAGCCATAAAAAAAAAACATATGTTACATTTATCAAATTCACTTCTCAATGATGAAGTAAGAAAAGTCATGATCTTACAGATCTATGTCTTCCGATTTTCTGTTACTTGTGTAAGGCATATACACCCAGGTTTTCATCTTAAAATGACTGCTAGATATAATTTGGGCTTCAACCAATCCACCTACAATGTCTAACAAGCTCTGTATACAGTTATACAAATTGATCTCTTCAATTCATTGACCATCCACATTCTTAAGACTATCATTCAAATAAAGCTAACAAACATAATGAATCACCAAAGATACACGCAAACATCAATATAAAAGGCAAAGATTTGTTTTTTCACTTAATCCTTCTTTACCACCTTAGGCATTGAAGCAAGCTTTCTGCAACAGAAGCCTCTTGCAAAGCATTTACTGCAGCTGTCTGTGCAGCATCTCTATGCCTCATAACTTCCTGCAATAAGATTTGCACCAAGACACGATAAGCAGTAGAATGAAACTTACAAGCTTCTTACCGGAGACCATAGAACTAGAGATTCCTGCAATTTAATGCTAGTTAAGCTTCCCATGTAAATTCAAGAATTTTATTCTTTCACTTTTTATTTGAAATTAGCCATAAACTATGTTATAAGAATGCGTCAATGAGAAAATTCCAGTTCTCTTTTGCACGTCCATAGTGAGACAAAAGGCCAATATCCACAAGCTGCAGGATACTAGTTAGATACCTTATTCACGACCTCATTTTGCCAACTTACCTAATAATGCACTTAGTTTGTTCCCAGTAGAATCTCGCAATCAAGAGTACACTTTCTAAGCTTCTATATTATGCTTAGAAAAGTGTGATGGAGCTGCTGATAGCAATGCAAGAACAACTTCAAGTAGCAAAATGACTAAAAAGTCTTCAAAAAATAAAAGGAATTTTACTAAAGCATTAAGCATCAAAGGAAGCGCAGGAAAATATTCTTTGAGAAGTACGAGGCCCACAAACGTATTAACATCACATTCACATTACCTTTCCCAGTTTTGACAGAGAAGAGGGAAGTGAACTCCACGAAACAAAACCCTCAGTCAGTCTCTTGCTACTTGTTGATACCTTGACCAAGTTTCCAAGTCCATTATTCACAAGCTCTCCTGATGATTTCTTCCCAACAGACATTCTTGGTTTATATGAT
Source organism: Erythroxylum roigii (assembly GCA_027576455.1). NCBI lineage: Eukaryota > Viridiplantae > Streptophyta > Magnoliopsida > Malpighiales > Erythroxylaceae > Erythroxylum > Erythroxylum roigii. Next base: position 18,032,725 of record JANZXV010000001.1, on the reverse strand, counting down.
TTTTCTTGACCCTCTGAATGCCCATTTGAAGTAACTCTTTTGCTAGATATACGACTCTTATTGTCCTCCTTAAATACCTTAGCTGGTATTTGGGACTTATCATCTCCTCTAGATGACAACTTCTCACTTAATGTGCTCTTTCTTGGAGCCTGTAAAAGAAATTTGGATAAGTAGAATTCTGACTTTAAGAAGACACCTAGTAAAATTCAATCCTAGAAAATCAGCAAGCAGTATGGCATTTCAAGACATTTCAAGGAGTTGGCAGCATATGGAGATTTATAATAGAGAGGTCATGTAAGAACAGTTTTGTCCTTAAAATAAAACGACCTAAATATAGAAATCCTCATCATGATCAAACAATAACACTCAAACAACTAAGAAGGGTAAAAACAGGTTTAGCTCTCACTCACAACAGTATGCAATATATTATTTGATATTAATCGATCTTATAAGTATACAAAAGATAATGCACCCATCAAAAATACTTACAAAAGTACTTCGAGTTTCAGGCTTTGGGGCAAGTTTAGAAGTCATCTTTCTGGAACTGTCCCTATTCTTCACATCCATATTCCCTTCCCAACTCTTCCTCAAGGCCTTGGCCCCTAGTTCAAGTCCATGAACAATATTCTTAAGCACTGGCACTCTGATCACTGTTGGAATGGCAGTGCGAACTGAACTTGTTTTTTCTCCTACGCCCAACCTAGGTGAGCCTTTCTCCAAGCCCTTAACTTTGGCCTGCTGCCTAACTCCACCAGCAAACTTCCCAAAGGAAGTGGGCAATGAATAACAACTCGGTGGAGAAGAAGGAATTGATCTTGAACTGGATGTCTTCAATTTTGTCAAAGAGTCCCTCTTGATATCCAGTGCCAGCGCAGGTTTTGTTGATCTACTCAGACACGAGGATTTCTTGTCTAAGATATCCCTCTTGGCATTTCCATTCAACAACCTTCTTTTTTCCTTCTCTACTATAATCATACTCCTTGAAACACCTCTTTTAGGTGATTTTACTTTCTCTAAATGTTTTGGACCTGAACTTGACTCATGACCATTATTGAGGAACCCAAGAGAGTGGGTTGCTACAATATCTTCAGGGGTACCGACGCATGGGTGTCTCCCGGGTACTGGCCTAACCCCTCTAAGAATAGGCACTGGTAAGGCTGATTTAAGCCTCTCAACATGAATAAATTGTCCAAGTTGGATCTTATCACTAAGAATTAGATCATCATGCTCATCAGGCAAAGACACGTAAGTGGCATGAGATGAATCTGATACCTTGAGATAAAACCCCTGGTTAGGGAATAAGTCACTACCCGCCAGTGCTGGTACAATGCTCACAACTTGCAACAAAGAAGACCTGTGCTCACCGGCAACTTTTACATCTGTATTCATGTGCTGCAAAAGCTTGAGAAGAACTCCTGGGACAAGATTTGCCATTTCTTGTAAAACCTTCAATTTGCATCAGTCTACCTAAGCCCAATGTGGATATTTGTTTTTGGTGTATAAACCCTAAAGCCCCAAAACGAAAAGTTGGCAAAGCACTGATCTTTATCAATATCCAAATGGGTACAAGGAATCAAAAGGCCTTCAACTTTTTCAGAGAAATAAGGATCATACTTCTCGTCAGATAATATTTACTGCAAGAACAGAGACTGACAATAACAGATTAAGAACAAAAAAGCATAGGGAAATCTAGATTCAGATTAGAGAATCTTAAGTTTGTGGAAACCCAATTCTGATTTATTCAACAGCAACAGATAAATTCGCAATTAATTTGAGATTTGTAGTCCAGATAATACATTTAACTACCAACAGAATAATTACCAAATCAGGAGAGGCACTAATCAACGACGAAACCTTTTTGTCAACAAAATGACTAGTCATGTAAACCGAACTCATTAACTAAAATGAAACTTTTGATAATGATAAAGAAATAATGCCGTACAGCTTGGTCAGGGACAAACGGGCGGTACTGCAAAGCTCAACAAACCAGAAGAGAAGAAACAGCATTTGACATTTATGGGGAAACCATTAATGCACAAAACCCAAAATGGAAAGGAACAAAATTTTGGGAAACTCTATCTGGGTTTTCGTAGTCTCAGCAGCGAGCCAAACAAGTCCAGGAAAAGCAAAAAAGTGCAGACCTTTTACCAAGAAGACGAGGAAAAGAGACAAAAAGAAAGTACAGAAAACTTATGAAGCTGAACACTGGCCAGGAAAACAGGGAAGTCTAAGGGAAAAATGGATGACAGGCTTATTTCATGATTGATATTACTCAGTACACGAGACCTTACAGTCGGCTTCAAGTAAGAGACATAAAAAGAAAGAGAGAGAGAGGTGTCAGCGCCTGACAACACATATCCACACATGCAACATTTTCGATGAAGACAAAACAAAAATAACTGAAACTGACCCACTTTCAGCTAAGTTGTGATAGTTCGCAGAGTTGCAGTGCAAAGGAAGGAAAACCGAAAAATAGCACTACGAGTTCCATCAACAAAAAGGTTGATAGTTGATAGTTGACAGTTGGACAAAATAATCAAAACCCAAAAAGTTGTTTTGAAACCTGAATCTCACTATAGAACTGAGAACTACTTCCAATTTTTTGGTGGACCCTTTTGAAGAACACGTCTGTTGTGTTTAACCAAATAGTTTAATTATTTTAGTTTTATTGTGTATGTAATCCAAACAGATGCATGTGAAGAGCAATGTGAAGGAATTTAGAAACAACGTGATGGTGTGTCAGCTACCTGATTCTGAAAAAGCGTCACAGCTCAAAGGATTGATAATAGTGAAATCTCTTTCCATAATCTTGTGTATGAATTTTTGACGTAGATTGCTACATCTTCCTCTTGTAATTTTTGTTTTTGTAATCTTTGTTTTTTATAGTGAAAAATTTTCTATTCGTACCTGTAATTTTTCTCCATATTTGTAAAGGGATTTTCTAATTTAAATATTGTATGTCTTTTTTATTTCAAATTTTTTTATTGGTGTATTTATTATCCGGGTAGAGTTCATCTTCTATCGGTGATATCAGAACCCAGGGGTTGCTCAAGTATGATTTGTGGTTGCAAGATAATCTGATCTTCCACATCAAAAAAACGAGATTTTTTTTAGAGTTCTTGCTGGTTAAAAGTGGTTCTATTCTTGAGTTTTTATTGTCTTTTTTTTTGGCATTTTTCGTTAGTATTTGAGGTGATTAAGTGCATAGCTAAGAAAAGCTCTATCTAAGGAGACTGAGTTTTAAGCGGAACCATTTGTAACACTACCAGCCTTTTTTGGAAACTTTCCTAATGTACTACAATCTTATTATATACTATGTGGAGGTAACTCGAGGCAAGTTTTCCCTTTTTTTCACGTGAGATAGTGGAAATCAATTCTTATGATAGAAGCAATGTCGACCAAATTTGATATTATAAAGTTTGACGGGATAAAATTCTTGTTATGGAAATTGAAGATAAAGATAGTACTCGTAAAAGATAACTGCTTAGAGGTCATCAGTGCTAGGCTAACGGATTTCATAGATGATGTCAAATGGAAACAAATAGATGCATTAGCCATGTCAGATTTGCATCTTGGTCTATCAGATAATATCTTGCAAGGTATAGAGGAAAAGAAAACAGCCAAGGAGATATGAGATCATCTTACAAAGTTATATGAAGCTAAGTCTCTTCACAACAAAATCTTTATGAGAGAAGACTCTACACACTCCGAATATCTGAATTTACTTCAGTGACAAAGCATATAAATACTCTGACCTCTCTATGCTCTCAACTTTCAAAGTTGAGACATAATGTAAATCCAACTGAACGTGTGGAGATTCTATTTCAAAGTCTTACAGATTTATATGACCAACTCATCATTAATTTAGCCAACAATATCCTCACAAATACTTTGGTATTTGATGATGTTGCTTTGGTTCTTGAAGAAGAAAGCATATGCATCAACAAGGAAGAAAGGTTGACAAGTTCGCATCAAGCGGAAGCCTCATCGATGACGAGAGAACGATCAATAGAGTGTGATTCTATTGGGAGTCACAAACAAGGAAGGTCAAAATCTAGAAGTAAGAAAAATCTTAAGTGTTACAACTGTGGCAAGAGATGACACTTTAAAAGTGAATGCCGATTCAAGAAACGTGTAGACAAGGCCTCTGAAGCATCAACTTCTCAAGGATGTGTTGCCAATGGAGAAATCTTATATAGTGAAGTAGCAACAATGTTCAAGGACAAAGTATAGCTCATTGATGCTTTGATAATAGATTCAAAACAACGTGGCATATGACTTCTTGTAGAAATTAGTTTCACACTTATAAATCTATCTCTGCATGATCTGTGTACATGGGAGATGACCATGCCTTGGAGATTGCTGGGATTGGCAACATCAAGTTGAAGATGTATGATGGTACAATTCACACTATTGAAAATGTGCGACATGTGAAGGGCTTAAAGAAGAATTTATTGTCTTTAGGACAATTGGATAAAATTGGGTGCAAGACCTCCATTCAAAATGGATTTATGAAGGTGATCAAAGCAGCAATTGTAGTACTAAAAGCAGAAAGGACAACTGCAAACTTATTCAAGCTTATGGGATAGACGTATATGGAAGCAAATGCATCAGTTAGTTTTGTAGAAAATGAAATAAAATTGTGGCACCATAAAATTGGCCACATGTCAGAACAAGGATTGAAGATTCTTGCTGAGCAAAAACTACTTCCTAGTCTCACGAATGTATCCTTATCTGTAACAGCCCAGACCACCAGCCCATAGCCCCTCGGGCCAAACCCCTCACGGTTTTGCTCTTCTCACTCTTAAAAAATGCGTCTGAGGGGGAGAGGTATCTATACTCTTATAAGGCGTACTTTATTCCCATCTCCAACCGATATGGGGTCTCACAATCTACTCCCCTTTAAGGCCCAACCCTCTTTAGGGTTCAGCGTCCTACGCTGGCACATCGGGTTAGGATCCGGCTCTGATACTATTTGTAACAGCCCAGACCACCCGTCCACAGATATTGTTCACTTTGAGTTGCCTCACCGGCCAAATCCCTCACTGTTTTGCTCTTCCCACCCCTTGAAAAACGCATATGTAGGGGAGAGGTATCCATACCAATGTTATGAATACCGTACTGGGCTCGGTATCTGATTGAGCTCTGGAACGGAACTATACCGGTACCGAGTACCGTTTCGGATAATTTTTTAAATTTATGAAATAGTCCCTAAAATTTTTAAAAATTGCAAAATAGTCCATATTGGTATATTATACTGTTGTATTGTATACTTTACTAATTTACTGTTTACATCAACCACAACCATGCTTTTAAAAATCTTAATAATAAATAATAATGACAATTAATATGAAATAACAATAATTTTTAAATATTTT
>JANZXV010000001.1:18008855-18020239 GCA_027576455.1 Erythroxylum roigii | reverse complement strand
AAAGTTTCGATACTGGCCAGTATTTGACCGGTATTTAAATCCGGTACCAAATTTTAAAATTTGGTACCAGATTTGGGCTGGTACAGTACGTTCCGGTCGGTATCGACCGGAACGGAACAGAATCCTAAACAATGATCTGTACCCTTATAAGGCATACTTCGTTCTCCTCTCCAACTGATTTGGGATCTCACAGTCTCCACCCCCTTAGGGTCTACCCCTCTTTAGGGCCCAGCCTAGTTGACACAAGGATTCGGGGACCAGTTCTGATACTATTTGCAACAGCCCAGACCATCTGCCTACAGATATTGTCCTCTTTGGGCTCCAAGCCCCTTCTTCCCTGGTGTGGGAAGAGCAAAATCGTGAGAGTCTTGGCCCTGGAGGCAACTCAAAGTGGACAATATCAGAGTCGATTCCCGAGCCGTTGTGCTAGCGTAGGACGATGAGCCTTAAGGGGTGGATTATGAGATCTCGCATCGTTTTGAAAGCAGAACTTCATACGTCTTATAAGGGTATAGATACCTCTCCCCCCACAAGATGCGTCTTCCCAAGAAGGGGAAGAACAAAACCGTGAGGAGCAACCCAAAGCAGACAATATCTGTGGGCGGGTGGTCTGGGCTGTTACAAATGGTATCAGAGTCAGTACCCGAACCGTTGTGGCAGTTAGGCTGGGCCTTGAAGAGGGTTAGGCCCTAAAGAGGGTGGAGAGTGTGAGATCTCACATCGGTTGGAGAGGAGAACGAAGTATATCTTATAAGGGTATGGATACCTCTCCCCCACAAGACGCGTTTTTCCAAGAGAGGGAAGAGCAAAACTGTGAAGGGCTTGACCTGAGGGGCAACCCAAAGCGAACAATACCTATGAGCGGGTGGTCTAGGCTATTACATTACCCTTCTGTGAGCACTGCGTTATAAGTAAGCAACATAGTCTGAAATTTAATGCATCAAATTCTAGAAGTAAAGATATCTAGAATTGATTCACTTTGATATATGGCAAGCACCAATTATGTCTCTAGGTGGAGCAAGGTACTTTGTGACTTTTATTGATGGTTACTCCAGAAGATGTTTGGTGTATCCTATCAAGAGAAAGGGAGATGTATTGTTAACCTTCACACATTTAAAGCACAAGTTGAGTTAGAGACAGGGAAGAAAATCAAGTGCCTCAGGACTGATAATGGTGGAAATATATACTGGTGATGAGTTCATTGATTTTTGTAATCGAGAAAGCATTAAAAGTCAATTCATGGTGCCTCACACTCCTCAATAAAATGGAGTGGCAGAGCGAATGAATAAAACTATAATTGAAAGACCTAGAGCCATGTTGAGAACAGCAAGTATGGCAAAGTCTTGGTATGCAAAAGCAGTGAGGTCCGCTAGCGATGTGACTAATCAATCACCAACAAGATCGATTGATCTGAAGATACCGATGGAGATGTGGACCGATAAACTAACAAACTATTCTCAGTTACACACATTTGGAAGTCTTGTGTTCGTGATGTATAATACCCAGATATCATAAAACTAGATCCAAAATTCAGAAAATGTAAATTTATGGGGTATGCTGATGGAGTCAAACAGTATCGACTGTGAGATCCCATTGCCCATAAGCTCGTAATTAGCAGAGATTTCATATTTGCAGAAGATAAACTACAAGAGAAATATCAAAATAGCACGTCTAAAGAAAATTATGAAGTTGTAACGATTCAAGAAGAAATGAAGCATGAACAGAAAGATTCTACTGAAGCTATATCAGATCACAAGGAGCAAGAACCAGTTGAATCTAAAAATACAGAAGTTCAACAATCAACCTGTGAAAGGAGAATCCCAACCTGACATTCTGATTATAGTATAGAGGGCAATATTGCATACATCTCCTAATAGAAGATGGAGAACCATCAACATTCCGAGAAGCAATAAATAACTCAGATACATCACTTTGGATGGCAACAATGCAGGAAGAAATAGAAGCTCTTCATAATAATAAGACATGAAAGCTTGTGCCACAATCACAAGGGAGAAAGCCTATTGGTAGTTAAAGGATATGCTCTGAAAGAAGGTATCGACTTTATTGAAATTTTTTCACCTATATTTCATTTCAATACAATTCGAATTGTCCTAGTTATGTGTGTGCTACATTTGATATATATTTAGAGTAGTTAGATGTAAAAACCACATTTCTTCATAGAGATCTTAAAGAAAAAATTTACATGCATCAACCAGGAGGTTTTGAAGAACCTGGGAAAGAGAACTTGGTGTGCAGGTTAAACAAAGCTTTGTACGGTTTAAAACAGGCGTCAAGATGTTGGTACAAAAGATTTGATTCCTTCATAATGAGTCATGGACTCAACAGATTTAGAGCAGGCCTATGTTCATATTTTAAGAGGTTTGGTAATAATGATTTCATTGTATTATTGTTATATGTTGATGACATGTCGGTTACAAGCCCTAACAAAGATCATATTCAAGATTTGAAGGCTCAATTAGTTAGGGAGTTTGAAATGAAGGATTTCGGACCAACAAACAAGATTCTAGGGATACAAATTTACCGAGATAGAAATAACAGGAAGATTTGACTTTCTTAGAAGAATTACTTGAAGAAAATCTTGTGATGCTTCAATATGCAAGGTTGTAAGTCAATCTCTACCCCTCTCCTGTTACTTTTAAGTTATCCTCAAGTAAAAACCCTAACAGTGAAGCAGAGAGGAAAGAGATGTCTCGAGTGCCATATGCATCAGCTGTGAGAAGTTTAATGTTCGCTATGATTTGCACAAGACGAAACATTGCACATGTAGTGAGAGTGATTAGTAGTTACATGACAAATCTTGGTCGAGAACACTGGTAAGCTATAAAGAGGATCCTAAGATATATTAAAGAGACCTTAAATGCTGCTCTATGTTATCATGGATATGAATTTATTGTCAAAGAATATGTTGATTATAATTTTGTAGGTGATATTGATAAAAGAAAATCCACTATAGGCTATGTGTTTACTATTATAGGAGAGCTCTGAGCTAGGTGTCTAAACTACAAACAGTTGTAGCATTATCTACAATAAAAGCTGAGTATATGGCAGCTACACAAGCTTGCAAGGAATCGATCTGGATAAAAAGGTTTATGGAGGAGCTTGGGCATTGATAAGAGAAAATCCCTTTGAATTGTGATAGTCATAGTGCCTTACATATTGCAAAGAATCCAACTTTTCATTCCATAACTAAACGTATAAGAGTTCAATATCATTTTGTTCATGAAGTGGTGGAAGATGGAAGTGTGGACATGCAAAAAATTCATACAAAAGAGAACCTAGCAGATGCACTAATAAAGCCAATCAACATTGATAAATTCATATGGTGTAGATCTTTGAATGGCTTGGCAGAGACATAGACAACAAGGAAATAGCAAGATAAAAATGACGATATGGAGATTGATTGGTTCTCAATCAAATCTCCAAGTGGGAGATTGTTAGTTTTCCATCCCACATCGGAAGTACGTGAGATTGGAAGCCTCCATTATGGCTAGATAAGGAGGCATATGCTTAAGGTTTTATATATCCCAAAATATGTTTCCCATAACCTTGTGTATTAATTCTTGGTGTAGATTGTGAGATCTTCCTCTTGTAATCTTTGTTTTCTATAGAGAAAAATTTTCTATTCTTACCTGTGGTTTTTTCCCGTATTCGTTTAGGAGTTTTTAATTTTAAATCTTGTGTGTCCTTTTCACTTCAATTTCTTTTATTGGTGTGTTTGTTTTATCTGAATTCATCTCCTATCAATTAGAGAGTGCAATTGTGCTAGTGCAACCTTTGATCCTCTTCCCTTCAATAACCCTTTTATTGGAGTTATCTTTACTAGTTTTAGTTTCATGACTTCTGTTGAAAATTCTATCGTCAAAAATAAAATATTGTATCACTTAAGGTTCAACAAACAACAACAATAACAAATTCAATGCATAAGGCTCTCTGCTTTGCGAGGATTAAAAGAAGGACATCGATTATACGTAGCCTTATTTTATGCTGCTTTATTCACTTGATTGTGGAATGTGTGTGTGAGGTTGAAGGCTGGGGGATGAATTGTAAAATCTTTTTGTAGTTTTAAAAATTTTTTAAAAATATTTAAAACGGTATTTAATATCAACTAATATTAACATAATACTACCAGTATTATTACGATATTCATGATCACCAACATTGGATAAAACAATTTAAACTCGAGGGGGAGAGATGGGAGAGGACATGTCAACAAATGACTAGTAGTAGTCCATCGTTGTCACTGCGTCACGACTCACGACAGTCACCTGAAGGATATAAACTTTTAGTTAATATTGCTAACACACAGATTTAATTTCGCTGTGAACTATTCTCGTTATAATGGTTTCAAGTTTCTCATGCTCATTAGTTGCAAAATGTTCTCAACACTCTTGTCATACTTGTTCTATAGATTCACTTGAGGGCATGATCCACCTTTTACGAACACTTATTATTACAAACAAGACTACTACATGTTTTCAGCACATGATAATAAAATCTCCCATCTCAAACTTCTGAACTGTTGTTCCCTTCTGATGAAATAATCTTCTTCTATTTGATGGGCCATCACAGAAGGGGTTAATGACCTAAATATTGAAACATGTGGTCTTCATTTTTCAAGCAAACAAGTACCACTCAATTTTCAATAACAAGGCCCGATGAGTATCAATTCAAGCTTCTCCTACCAAAATCAGTAGAAGATATCTGGAGAATAGAGGCCAAATCAGGAACCTTGCCCTGTAACTATAGATTCAAAGGCTCTAATCAAAATGAAGTGCCTTTCAGCTTAGCCATTAAGTATGAGCTCCTCATTACCGAGCGGCTGTAAAGCTAGCGCTATAGCTTCCCGAATACGTGGCATTAGGACTAACTGGAGAGAAAACATGATGAATCTGCCATACCAAATTCATGACAAGGGAATGCCATATTGCTTGAATAAAAAGGTCTCACAACTCATATGCATAATGTGATCATTCATTGTATGTGGGGTGCTCCTACTTGAAAGACTTGGAGATCTCACAAGTCACGTGAAAGGCTGAAATGCAACTCAAATTTGTTTATCCTACTTGGTTTCAACACAGAACACTTACCCAAATCTCCTGCTTCAAACATTGTGCACCTATAACTCAACCATATTTTACCCGTCTACCAAACCAGGACCTCAAAACCCACTATTCCACTACAAATCTTGAATGGGAGATGGTGTCGCCCACAAAGCTTCTTAGAGGCTCTTTGCAACAAGCAGTATTCCGTTCTTTCTCAAAAAAAAAAAAAAACACTATTCCACTACAAAACATTCATTTGGTCTTTGAATAGTTTAAGGAAAAACATCTCTCTTCTTTTTTAAGAGAACTTAATATTGCCTTATCACCAAAGGAAAGAATGCAAGGGAAGTGTAACCAAAACAATGAGCCACAGTGCCAGAATTGGCTCTCCTCTCTGAGATAAATGGGAAGAAACCTTTTTTGCCATCTAAATAACTGTCGGAAGCACGACTGACAATCAGTAACTTCACATTAACCTGCTAAGGGACTTGATAAGTGCTTTCAAGTTACGTCTCGTAGCCTCATCACCAGTGAATCCTAGGATATCAGAGCTTATATTCTGATATGGTTATAAAAAGAAGAAAAATAAGAACACATTAATTGAATACAATCTCCCATGAATATGCAGCAGACACAGAAAGCTCATTATTAAGATCTGACCTCAATGTTTTTCAAAGTGAAGATCAGACTATAGATGGACTTTTGAATCAACTCTGTGTTTTCAGGAGTCATAATGGATGTATGTGTCTTTCTGCAGTAGAAGAAAAACTAACCACTGTGAATATTCAGCTTTGGGTATTAAGAATCTTAACATCCTTTAAGCATAATTGAAATTCATCTTGTTCTTCATGTGCTAAAACATGCATTTGCCAACAAAAGTTCAAATTTCTTAACACCCCCTCAATTCTCAATTTCAGACCTCAGTAAAAATGGATCCCCTCACTTCAAAAATTGTGTTTAGCCGTCAGAAAGTTAATAAGGAAACTAAGATATGAGAGGGAGGAAGGAAAAGGATCCTATGGATCATCTCAGGTATCTCCTTCCCATACTCGAAATTGGTTTTAAAAGGGTTTTAGCAAAATTTCCAACCTCGGGATACAGTGCTTTATGGTTAGTTTAAAATAAAAACTTCTACTTGTACTTTGGTGCAAAACACCACTGAATTGGAAAATAATGCAAGCCTTATTACTGGATGAATAATGGTAAAAATAAGGGAGAAACCAACAAATGCACATTGGCCTATTGAGTATAGGTTGCATAAGACACTATGTGCCATCAACAAATTACTGTACACAAAGTATCAATGGACCATAGTAATACAGACAAGCAGGTGGTAATTGTGATTGTTATACAGTGGGAGTTGATGGCGCCATCCAATACTATATACACAAGTTAGCCATCACAACTTTAATGTTACTGTTAAGAATGAAAAGGAAACTTATTTCAATATGATCAAGGAAGCAGAGAAATCTAAGTTTATCACAGTTAATCACAGCCGAAAATAGTTTTACATTTCAGCAGTCAGGCAGGTAATATCAACCCAAATTACTACAGGTAATTCACCTTAAATCTTCGGAGGCATGTGTTAGGCTTCTGGTCAAACTCCCAAATTCCTTTAGCAGACTACTATCACGAACATCAGCGAGCAAAGGTTGAATATCTTCAGTCATGGCTTGGATCTGAGAAATCACTACATCAAATGCAAAGTGTTAAATGTTGATAATTTGTCAAGCAAATTCCTCCATGTGCATCCAACTAAATAAGAGGAGCAATATACAGCCACCTGAAAACAAAACGACAGCTCTACTGCTTTTCAGACAATAATACAGTTTGAAGAATATGTGTCATAGTTAAAACTTTCAATTTTATGGTAAAATGGATTACAGATCACAAGCAAAAAGAGAAAAAGAAAGGAGTCCACCAAGAGAAGTAACTATGAACATACTGCCCTAAGAAAATGAAAGGAAAGTCATCTTGGAAAGAGTAGACATGGAGTCTTAAATTGAAAAAGTGATGCCATTTTAGTCTTAGCTAGTAAACAAAGTTATCAGTAGGGTATTTGACATGGTTTCTCATCCATTTAAGTTAACATGGCCATGATTGTTGGAAAATGCCCACTTCAATTCAGTAGCAACCAATCAGGGTTGACCTTTTCTCCATTCAACACATGGGGGATTCCAAACCAACGATCATCATGTCATGCTCAACTAAATGGCATTCAAATACATGTCCTAAGACAGTTTCTTGGTGTGTTGCTAACAGCTACTATGTTCAACAACATATATCGAGGGTTTGCAGAAGAGACAGTGCCTATATAGTCCAAAAGTGAATAGTAGCGAATAATAATCAGAAAAGGGATGGAAAATTATGGAAGAAGGCACGAGAAAGGCACATCACACCTTTTCCACGAGTGGTTTTGCCTCTTCAACAACAGAAGCAACACGCACAGCCAGAGAATAAGTTCTGGCAATGCCAATTTTCTCCATTTCACGTCCAAGGCGAGTTGCTATCCCTACCAATTCATCTAAACTTACCCCTTGATAGCCCTTTATCTTTTGCCTATCACAGACTATTAGACCTTGTTTAATGCAATCAGCATCAAGAGGTCCCACTGAAGATGTAGGAATTGGACGTCGAGGAGTGATATCAATCAATGTTTCCATAAGAAGACCTGACTGGTTCACCTCAACAAGTGAATTTCTAGGTATAATAATTTTGTCATCTTCAACCTATAAAATATAAATTCATTCAAGTTACTTGAAAAACATGCAAATCTTTGAATTGCAATTTCTTGATCAGCCATGTATGGTAAAACTTAGTCCTAATATGCATACCTCAACAGTTGCTTCTATGTTTCTCAATGATGGCTTCACACGAATGACATTTCCAACTGTTACCCCTCTTATCCTAACTGGTGTTCCTGTGCAAATACCACTCGCCTTGTCAAACTCAAATACAACCGAGTATCTCCTGAACTTAGATCTCAACTGAAACCCTCTCAACCAAGCCAAACTGAGTGCAACAAATACTGCCCCAGATGTAAGGAACAACCCAACTCCACCTTCCCATATGCTCATATGACCAAACCCAAAATCATTTAATGGCTTTAATGTCTGCCTCCATAGTTTTTTAGGAACTTCCGCTACAACTGCAAGTGGATTTTTCGTTGGATATTTTGTCTCCGATGAAGAGGGTGGCTCGCTGGGCCCAATATCCGCACACATAGCTCTTACACGCATACCTTGCCTGGAAGGAAGGTGAAGCCCGAGATTTGCAGAACAATGAGAGACAGTGATCAACGATGAAGATAACATACTGGGGTATGACGACACTTGGAAAATTATCCCGACCATCTCCCACCCAGTAGCTATACCAATCCAAATGGGGTTTCCAAAATGCCTCTAAAAACCTCAAAGGCAGGAATTTCTTAACCCTTCCTGTTCGTCTGCCCAAATTGAAACGAACTACAGTTAACTTTGACGACAGACTCCAGCAGCGAAAATTACATCAGTCAATTTGTGTGACTGCAAAATTGCATCTTAGAAGGTGCAAGAATCATAAACAACTTAGTTAAAAAAAAAAAAGGGGAGAGAGAGAGAGAGCTCAGTTTCGATCAACGCAAGACTGAAAATTAAATCATGAATCTGTCTTGGCATCCAGCAGCATTTTCTCAACAAACAAACAGACAGCATAATTTGTATAAAGAACAAGCAATTGTCAGACAGAAGAAGTGGCAAGACTCAGAAAGCAAAAAGAAAAACTCAACAACTTTCAGTCGGAACTTCATTATCAAAAACCCATGCTATAAAACACTTACAGACGAGAATTCAATGCTGAAAAAACAGCCTCTTTACCACTTTCTGAGTCACCAAACAGGGAAAGAAAGAGGCAGAAAAAAAAAAAAACCGCAAATTCTACTAACCACATCCTAAAGTTGATTGCAGCATGAGGGGATTAAAAGGTTCTTTGAGGGGTGAGGGCCGTTCTTTTCTTCTCAAACATATTTCAGCGAATCCGTGGAAAGTGCTGCAAGGGAAAGCGTGGCTAATAACAGGAAAAATTAAGGAGGGCTTCTTTGGGTTTTTGTGATGGTTGGACTGTTCAAAATAGGTTTGCAATAATATAATAATATTGATTATTAGTATTACTATCTAGTAAATAAAATTAATAAATGACTTAATTTAACATTTTTAACTTAATTTATTGTTAATTATTAATATATGATAAGTTAATTTATTAATATTTATTAGTAAAAATAAATTTAATATGCAATATTAGATATTTATTTATACTTTTTGATATAAATAATGATATGTAAATATGATAAATCAATAAAATAATAAGAATTTCATAATTTATGTATTAATGACAAAATAATCAAGTTAATTATTAATTATTAAAAGGGGGATTATAAATAAAATTGAGAAAATTGGTAATTTTATTTATTGGTGTTATTATATAAAATATAATAATTTAATAAAGAAATTAATTTACTATTATATTAAACTAATAACATTATTTTTTAGTCATGGGTAAATGTGTCATATGAAATAATTTAATTCAATTCTAATATTATTAGATTTATTCCAAACAGTGTAATTGAATTCAATTCTAATATTACTGGATTTGTTCCAAACAATATAAATTCAATTCAATTCAATCTCAATAATGTAATTTAATTCAATTCGTTAATGAATTCAATTTGAAGGTTTCCAAATAGGCTGTAAATTTTGAAGTTACCTCCTCATCACTTTCTCCTTCAGCTACTACGCAAATGTTTGCTTGTACCGATGCCTCTGAGTCAGTATCTAATTCAGATGAATTCAGATCTTCCCAAGTTGCCATCATACTTTTCTTGTTTTCTCTTCTCTTCTTGGGCTTTCTTTTGAGCAATGGACATTCGAACTTGTAGTGTCCTGGTTTATTGCATTCATAGCAGATGACCGATGTCTTCTCAATCTTTCCTTCATCTTTGCTATTCTTCTTGAAAGAAAACTCTTTGTTTCCTTTTGCCTTTTTCTTCCACATGCGTCTAATCTTCATCGATATAAAGGATAATTCATCATCTTCTTCGCTCAAATCTTGATCTGATTCGCTGGAGTCGTCATTCTTGACTTACTCGATCTTCAACGCTTTTGACGATGAACTCCTCTTCCTCTGAATCTTATGATTCTTCTATCCGGCCTTCAATGCTATGGATTTATCCCGTCTGGGTTTATCTTCTGCATTGAGTTCCACTTCATGTATCTTTAAGGATCCAAGCAATTCATCAAGCTTTAACACGCTCAAGTCCTTGGCTTCTTGTACAGTACTGACTTTTGGTCTCCATCTCTTCGATAAACGTCTGAGAATCTTTCGAACGTGATCTTGATTATCATAAGTTATGCCGCGAGCTTTAAGCCCATTGATGATAGTTTGAAATCGTCCAAACATCTTATCGATAAATTCTTCGTCCTTCATCATGAACAACTCATACTGGTGTACAAGAATGCTTATCTTGGATTCCTTTACTTGATTGGTACCTTTGTGTGCGATGGATAGCATATCCCACATCTCCTTCGCAGTGTCGCATCCGTGAACTTTCTCTTACTCACTTCTGCTTAGGGCACAACTTAAAAAGAACTTAGCCTTCGAATTCAGCTGGAATCTCGCTTTTTGATCTGCAGACCATCTGATTCATGGAATAGCATTTCCTTTATCATCTATCGGTGTATATGGTCCATTCTTTATAATTTCCCTAAGTTTAATATGAGTCAATTCAATGAAGAGCCACATCTTGTCTTCCTAGTAATGGTAGTCTTCTTCATTGAACACAAGAGGTCTAGTGACGGAGGCGCCTTCAGCTATATAGATGTGTGATTCTGACATAGATCTTTATCCACACTTTATGACGGTGGTTCTTGGACACCGAGCTCTGATACCAATTGAAGTAAATCACACGTTAGTATAGACTTTATGTTTGATATACAAAACGCACAAGAAAGGGGGGTTTAAATTGTGTATCCTTTTCCTTGAACACAATCCCTTTTTTTTTCAAACTTCTTTGAAAACTTGCTTTTTCAGAACTATTAAGTAAGAATATCAATATATTGCAATTGACTTCTAAGTACTTGTATAAGATAGTAGAAATTAAAAGTTGAGAGTTTGGAAAGTAAGAATCGACACAGCAGATTTATCCTGGTTCACCTCAAACCGTGGGCTACGTCCAGTCCTCATAATCCTTTCTGAGATTTCACTATACTTCTCAAAAGTACAAGTATTCTTTTCACCGAGCCTCTTCAGGTCTCTTACAGCAAGTATTCTTTTCTCACTTAGCCTCTT
>JANZXV010000001.1:17990338-18006342 GCA_027576455.1 Erythroxylum roigii | reverse complement strand
TTAATTTTCAGTAAAATCAATTAATATCATATATTAAATATTATAGAATTTTTATGATCTGTTGATTTATAATTATCTTTTTATGAGGCGCTGTTAATATAAAATGATTTGTGTATAAAAATTGTTACGTTAATCAAAATTAGTCAAATTAACGTTGCGACTTGAGAAAACGATATGTAGTTATGATAGATTAATAAAATAATAAAAATATTTATAATTTTCATTTATTATTAGTGAAAATAAATATTACTAATTACTATTAAAAATATGAATAAAAAACTAATTATCTTATTTATTACATAATGAATACAATTTTATGATACTGAGTATAACAATTATTATAATCACAAGCAACTCAAATTCTCAATAAATTTCAACAAATTAAAGAAAAATTATTTCCCAATTCACATCAAAATATCTAATTCTAAATAGAGTCCTGCAATATTAAAAGATTAACACCTACCACCTTTGTCCTGACATTTAAGCATACATCGTATTGATTGTATCAATCACCATAAGAGCTTAGATTAACGTCAGAATATTTCAAAGCTTAGAATCCCATTAACGACAATTCAGTGTCATTGAAACACTAAGAAGATTCAACCAAAATACACTACAATGCATTTCAACAGCAAAACGAGCAGCAAAATTCTTGACAATATCCTCCCTAAAACAGATTGATAATATTGAACCAGGTCGCCCACATTCACAGATCTTGCACACTCAAACCTGCAATAATGGAACAAAGAGACAATTGTTAATTAGACTACACAGGTTAACTAGTGGCCAAAACTGATGTCAAACCTACCAAGAAGAAAAGGACAAATGCATAAGTTGACAGAAGCAACGTATCTTTACTAAACCAAGAAATATCCATTCTTTTTCCCTCAATCTCCAAAACCAGAACGTAGTGAAATGTCAAATGAAGTCCCTTACACAAAAGTCCTAACAGATGAGGTTCATGAATTAACCTGGTGGAAGCGATTGCTTCAATTTGTCAGCCTTCTCAGAGTCAAAGACACAGAGTGTGTAGAGGTACTTGGAACAACGAACCTTGAACTTAACAACATCCTTGCTTCTCTTGATCTTCACAGAGCGTGCATCTTTCCTTCTAGCAGTGAGAAGGAAATCTTTGATCTCGTGGATTTGCTTGGGCTATGTATCAAAATAAAGAACAAACAGATAAAGCACCAAAGGATAACAAAGCTAATAGGACTATTGAATCCAAACATCAGACAACAAACAGACGCCAAATCACTGTCTAGAGCAGACTATCAAATGAAAAAAAGAAGGATGCATAAAATTGCATCAATTCAGTAAGAACATTCATTCTGTGGCACTCATCATCCCTCAATAAAACTAACTCATCATCCCTCAATAAAACTAAGGAAAAGGGGCTTGATATTGCAACTCTTCTTTATTTTGCCTTATCTCAAGGTATTTCTGAAGAACGTTCCACGCAAATTGAATTTCCATCTTTAAACAGACTTAGCTTCTTCTACCTAATGATACATGCAGAGGCATCCCTCCCTTAAATCCAGAAGATCTTCTAGCCACATTGTTTACATAAAATTAGTTAATGGGTTCCAACAAACTCTGGCCACCTTTGACTCATTCTCTTCTAAGAGTGTACATTTCAGCTACTCAACATTCAAAACAACTCAATCTTTCATACAATTGTGGTCACATCTATAGATGAATCCAATACAATGACTTCGACATCAGTCCACAATAATCAATCTGTATCACACCTAGAACAACAAAATGAGATTCCCATCTCATAAGGTTTGACCCTTCCTTTTTCCTTCAAACATATCTCTTCCACAACAGAAAAATCGATAAAACACTGCACAGCTTGGGCAACCCAGATCAGCCATAACACAATCACCCAAACCACATCACATTCAATAAACTTGGTTCCCATGGTATCAATACTAAATATAGAATCCGCAACAACGTCAAGTTGAAAAAAATGCACCTTGACACACAAAACAGTCCAAGCCAAGTCCCAACAGACACAACCCAGACCTCAAAACAATAAAGTCAAAACATGTGCATATTCCAGGCAAAATGCGATAAAACGCAGAAGAGAGAGTACCATTTTGAAGTGCTTCTCCCAACTATTAGCTTTCTGATGTAAAAATTGCACGGCCCCGACCCTAGCCGCTCGCTCTCTTCTGAGAACTTATAAAGCAGCAGCAAGGTTTACTTTTAAACCCTAATTCTCTTTCACATTTCCTATTTTACCCCTCAAATTTCAAAAAAGGCCCTCATACAACTTGTCCTTTGGGCTAATAGCGTTAGGGCTTCTGTGTGTCATGAAAAATATTGGACCTGATATAGGATTAGAAATTCAAGATTGCTTGCTGTTATGGGGCCGATGTTGTTAGGTGATTGACGTTGTTAAGGTTGTCCTGTTAGTTGTTTTCTGATAATCTGTTGCAAAATGGCAAATTCATATGCAAGCCGAAAGAAGATAACCAATCATCAGTGCTTGCTTTTATTCTTAAAAATGTATCAGTAAGTGTTATTATTAATTATCTTTTGATAAGGAAAAGATTCTTCTAATTGTTGAATGAATGTTGGATAAATTTTTTAATATACATAATAACCTTCAAATTTTGTAATTGAGTAGGTCACTTAGTAATAAGTATTATTTCCAATGTTTCAAATATCGGACCGGACATGGAACATGTTAAAAGAACATGATAAAAAAAAGATAAATATTATTAACAATTAGTGTCAAACAATAACCATAATTAATGTAATAAAGATATCATTTAATTCTCATACATTTATAAAACTTAAAATATTACAATTGATTACAATAAAATATCATATAATAATTACAATATAGGTCTATAACAAAATGAGTTCATGTCCAGGGAAACAATGAAGTGGAAGTGAAACTTAAAACAAAAACACTTAGAGTTATAAGTTTATATTTATATTGCATAAATAAAATTTAATGTATACATCAAATATAAGTGAAACTAAAAATAAAATGAAAATCCTTAAACTTCATCCACTATATATTTGCTTAAATTGTAATTGGTTCAAACTTCTAATCATTAAAGGGAGTTTCATTATCACCATCATTCAAGCTTAATGCAACAATAACATGCCGATATCTTCTCATCCAAAATCATCTTCTAAGTTACTTATATATAAAAAATTTAGTTCCCTAGAAACTCAATTTGTTAAGAGATTGGTATCGTCAGGAGTCCTAGTAAATAAATAAAGTTAAATTATTAAGAAATTACGAGAAATTTTTAATAATGATAATAACATGTCTTTCTCGAAGCGTCAGGTTGTATCGAATAAGTACCAGCTCATTTAATCTCTTAGTTTTTAGTCCATTTTTTAAAATATGAATGAACTCAAATGTGCTCCAATTTCTTTCATATTTAGTTGCATTTGCAAGTTGACAAATAACTTGAATTGTAAAGCTTTGCAATTCTAGAATACCACTTTCAAATTTATCTCACAAAGCAATTGTAAGAAAAAAAATCTCATAAACAAAATAAAGCGATGAATAATTTTAAATAAGTGATATAAGTGTAGAAATATATTCTTTCATTAAGTTTGTTTATGTAGCATATTGTAATGGGCATCCCAAAATCACTACAAGAATCCTTGTATGCCTCCATTGTAAGCTAAGGAGATGTTACATTATGTCATTTGAAATAATTGTTTTTATGGTTAAAAACATTCCTTTATTAAGTTCAACTTTCTTTGTGAAACTAGGTCTAAAATAAATTTGAATTCAAAAATACACCAACAGTAAACAACAGTGAGTAAAGTTATTTTTTCACCTCTTATTAATGATCATAAGATAAGGCCTATTTTCATATTAGCTTTGATTCGTTTTCCTTCACCCTTCCTATAAAATCATAAAAGTAACCATTTTTTGACTTCTTACAACCAAATAGAATACTTTGACTAAAGTCTTACAAATATAGATTATAAACTAATGCTGGGACCAAAATTTATGACTTTTAAGTATAATCCTAAAAGTCTTCATTTAAGTATTAAACTTAGCGTACTAAAATGCAACCCATTTGTAAGAATTTATTTTAACTTCATTTGAATAAAACACTGAAGTGATAAAAAAATTAGTTACAAATCTTCTAATGGTAGAACGATATAAATTCTTACCATTTATGAAATATGTTCTTATTAATTCAAAAATCATGTGTGATTATAAATAAACTTAGTTACTTTTCTTACTTTTTGCATAGTTTTGTCAATAATAGAAAAAAATGTCTAGCGTCTCATATATTTTTAACATCAAGTTCATACAATGTGTAGTACAAGAATTATAATAGAAAGAGTTATACTTACTTTGTAACTTCTTTTTAGCTATTTATAAGCAATATTATTGTCAGTGATGAATTTTATAATTTTTTAGGCCTAATTTTATTCACAATTTCATCAAATATCTCCTATAAAGAATCATTATTTCTTATATGCCCGATGTATTAATTGACTTAAAAAAATATCATGATGTTAGCAAATAGTTATAATGGACTCATATCTCCTATTTGTCTAACCATCATATATAATCGAATATATTTATGTCACTTAAGTCCTTCTTTCACGCAAGTAACTTTTTATTTCACTAATAGAGTTTTTTGGAAGATTACCTCTATATTTATCAATTGAAGGAGCTTTAAATCCTGAACTATTAGAGATAATATCATAAACCGTAAGCTAGTAATAGTAATATTTGGCAACATAACACATTATCATCATACAACTATCTAGTCATTTCCATCTTCACGTTATGAGTTGCTTCTTTTGAATGTAATGCATTAAGAATTGAATCGTAAGCTTTAAGAGTTGTTCTTGGAGTAAAAAAGTTAGACCTTGTTTTCTTCTTATTGTCATATTGGTTGCAACAATCTTTTGTTCTTTGATAAGAATACTAGCTTCTATATTGTCAGTATCATTACTTATCAATACAAAATGAACTTCTACTTCTAATTTCATAGTTCAATTTTTTCCTTTTTTATTTCTCATTTTGATATTCTTTAAGCAAAGATTTCATCTACTATTTTATATCATGGCTAACTTTCTTGCAAGTTTTTACATCACATTTGATTCCAACTAAATGTTTTCTTAGTTTGATGATTTCCCCCCACCTTTTAAATGCTTGTCACAATATAAATTTAGTATAGTTCTTGATACAAGGAACTAATCTTATATGAACCTAAGATAGATCATTGGATCTTCTTGAAGAGGTTGAATTATTAGAAGTACTTAAATTTTCCTTCAATTATATGCAAAAATAAATATAGAAATATATGAAAATAAAACAATAACTTCTTAATAAAATAAACATTTAGTAAATTATAGTAAATTATTTACTCAAAGCATATTGATCATGGTTACTAATGTTATCCACTATAATTGGACAAACCAATAAGCATTTGCATTCTCAAGCAATGAACTTGAATATAAATCATTGAAAAATTATTAGGAGTCAAATCACAAGTTGGAGTTAAGAAAAAAGAAGAAATGCTCAATTTATCTATTTGACTGGAGATAAGGCAAAGGCGTCAGGAATAAGAGTGAGTGTTTGGTTGATCAAGTCAACTTTCTCCCTCCTCATGAGCAAATAAAAGGCACTTTTCTCTTCTTCTTTTTTTTCTCCTTTTTATTTTGTCCTTTATAATTCTACAATTTTAAGTTTTAACACTTATTTGGTTTCCATAATTGGAAAGTAAGACTAATCATCACAATCTTAATAACAAATGCATCACTTCGAGGACGTTATTGCAATAATGTCCTAAAAGAATAGTACATGCAACTAATGATAATGAGCATTTATTAGTTGCAAATGTATCTACCATAGCTATTATCATTATTGGCTTCCAATCAAGTTCTATAATAAGTAGAGTTGGCAATTCAATTTCTCTTACTTCACGAGCCACTTTCCTTTATAATATGTGTCCTTTTCATATGCAAGAGTCTACAAAGAAAGATAATGTCCATTTAATAGGTGTAGAAAATCTTAAGTATTCTTTCCCTTCCATTTGGTACTTAAAAGATTTTGACATAGATGCCAATGTGATCTTCAAATTCTTAAAGGCCTACGTTGACATTGAGTACAACATACATCATAAGGATAAAAGGACACAACATTCCAATCTATGTGAATTTCATAAAGTCTGTATTAGATTCAACTCCTCTTTTTGTCAATCTCAAATTTGTAGAGGCAAACAAACTTATGTTAACAACCCTCATTACCTTTGATTTGATTCCATAAACATCATGCATGTGTGAGTGTAAAAAATAAAAAAAGATTTAAATGACTTCACTTTTTTTTTTGCTACAGAAAAAAATGTAATTATATATCTCATTCTTAACACCAATTAGGATTTGAACCTAGTAGATACCTACTTCTATTTCATAAGGCCAAACTTTTGATGATCATCACTTTACATGCTTCATACTTGAAAATTCTAGTAGAGAAGATGCAACTCTCTCTTCAACAAAAAAAAACTCATCTTGAAAAGAAATACCTAGATAATAGTCTAATTCAATAATTGTTTCTTATAAAGTGAGATAAGTAGAAGTAAGAACATTGTAGGGATATAAGCTAGCAGAGTACTAGGTTATATTTGTGAATGTTCCTCAAAAAGTGGCAACGGATATTTTTGGAAGTAAAATTATAGCATCTAATATCTTATAAATACAAACAACACACAACAACCATAGCTACCAAAATCCAAAAGACCAATATATATATTTCTTTCACAAACTTAGAACAATCACAACAGAGCAAAGCCACATCACGAGGAGAGAGTTACTGGTGGCAACGAGTAGCCTAGCAAGTGGCAATGAGAACAGTGAGGAGGAAAGACAGAGACAAAGAGAGAGAATTGGTGTTTAGTTTTGGAAGACAAGCAAAGTTGAATTAGGGTTAAGAATTTTTTTAATTTTAATCCTTAAATTTTTATTATTTTTTATTTTAGTCTTGATATTACAGATATTTTCTGCACTGAACAGTACTCAGTATCATAACCTAATATAATAATTAAATCTTAATTACCAATTTTCAGCTTGTATGATACATAACATCGATCCATATTAGTTGAAATGGTACGTACAATAATTAATACTTTGGCTAGCTGGCTTGTATAGTCGAGGTGCAAAGGCTTTGGTGGTAGGGGAAAAGGCAAGTTTTTTGAAGATTATGAGATATGAGTTCGTAATCACTATCACACACTTGTCAAGGTCATCAAATCACGACTCCATGGTCTGGGCAGGCTTATGGGTTTTTTTTTTAATTTTAAAAAAAAGTTATGAAAACTACCAAACAACGTACAAAAGGGTTGGTGTCGACAATTGACCATGTTTGAATGACGAAAGCATATATGTATTTATGTATACCGTTCATAATAGTGTCACTGAAATATATGTAAGGGGAGAAGCACAAGTCTTGTCTTAGTGTAGAAAGTTGTTTCCCACTATATAATGTTGGCCTAAAGTCAGTACAATATGTGGCGTGGTAATTAAAAGCAAATATGCTATTTGAGTCACTAGACACAAAGGCAAACGTGGGATTTAGTTGGTATTCTATATGTTCGCCACCAAGGTCTCTTCTTGGTCCCTCTCCGATTCCCTATTCCCCCTCTTTGTGTCAATTTTAGGTATATGTTATCTCAACTATCTATTAATTAGTTAACCATGTTCTTACCGACACAGTTTGTTGAGAAAGTGATGCACAATCCGATCGATACTACTTAATATATGAGGCATATTTATTTCATAATACTATTGAGGTGTATAGTACTAGAGTTTGACAAGAACATATGCTCTCGGGAGTTGGATAAGCATGAAACTTTAACAAAGGTAGAATGAATCGTATGTTGACGATGATCAAGAAAATGAGTGATAAGAAGTGGGTTGTGTTAGATTGTCATTTTAGGTGGGGCGGCTTGATAGTTGATTGTAACAAGATAATGTCTAATAACGATCGTTTTAATACATTGGATTGACAATACAGAAGGGAAAGAGTGATAATTATTATGACTTGTGTTCTTTTACGTGAGAATATTGATGAGATGATGACTGTACGATCACTTGGAAACATCGTTTTAACAAACCATTTAGTCTGTTTGACACTGTATAATAATACGTTAAGTTTGGGAATTATACTATCATTGAATATGCTATTAAGTGACCGTTGCACCACAATAGTTTAAGTTGTTGTGTGAGGCCAACTTAATTGGTTTTATATATTCACTAACACACCCCCTAAAGTGAAAGCCCTTTGAGCTTGAAACTTGCACAGGCTCACTTTACCTTGTGCTGACTAATAGCTGGGTGGTAGGATTTGAACTCACGACCACTTAGTCACAAAGGCTCTGATATACCATGTTAAGTGACCGTTTCACCACAATAACTTAAACTGTTGTGTGAGACCAACTTAATTAATTTTATATATTCACTAACATATGCTTTCTCCGTAATCAAACAAACCGAGGGTCTTGCAGGCCACTCGTATTAAAATTTCAGATTCATTGTTTTCTTGTTCTTTCTTTCCAGCGCTGAATTTAATTAGTTATACCAGTAATAGTCAGGTTAGTAGATAATACAATTTCTATACATTGCTACTTGAGTTAATATAGTTAAATCATACGTCTAATGATGCTAGTTCCTATTTCCATATGTCCACTAAAGTTTAACAGAACAGATACCAAGGAAGCAATCAAAAAAGAAATTCAGGAGTGGGAAACTGAAACAGAGGCGTAAGTGCAAGCACCTTCAAACAAATACAATGATCTAAAAGCGGCAAAAAGCAACACAAACTCCCATGCATAAAGCGTAAGTTGGAAAATTTGGACCTACGATAAGCTACAAATGATGAGAAAATTGTGTACTCATCCAAAAACTTATTAACAATTGTGGCAGTATATTTCTGATGCTAATTAAGCCTTGCTACTGGGTATAGAGAATAACATAAAATGATGCTTTGGTGGGCAACATTCTTCTAGGGTTTCCACGCTGAAGCCCACACTACAGGTTCCTCCTTCCAAGTCAAGTAAATTCCTGATTCTTCTCCTTGGGGGAGCACAAGTGACCATCCAGCTCTATACCTTTTAAGCAACGCCTTGACATCGTCTACGACATCGTCACTAAATCCCACCGGCGAAAAGTCTGTTTGGAGTCTTCTCGACCATTGGTTTCCTCTCTCCCTTTTCTCACACTCTCCTCCATTTTCCTCATCACAAGCCAAAACTCCAACCATGCTTCTTGAGCACTCCCTCTCCAACATCAACCTTTCATTACTTGTTGGCGCAAAGCTTTCCTCTAGCATCTCAAAATACAGCGTGTAATATCTGAGACACTCTTCAAAACACTTGACGAAGTCATATGTTGAGCTAGTGAAATCAGCTTCCTCCTCAACAACCGTGACAACCCGAGGATTGAGTGACTGAAACATTCGAATCGCTTGACTTCTTTCCTCTACCTCCACTCTTCTTAATGCTCCTATACAATTAATTGCAATAGCTTCATCTTCTTGAACACCTAATCCTTCCTTGGTGAGCTCTCTTAGATTGTTTAGCCAACTTATAACATTGAATTCGAAGGGAACTGCCATTAGTCTAGCAAACTTCTCCATTCTTTGGCCTATTTCCTTCATGACTGATCTTACGAGACTAGTTGTTGCTACAACAGTGAGCTTCAAGTGTGGCGTCTCATCGTTTCTTGTGGCTAAGGCTTCTAGTAGAGTAGGCCATTGAGTGCAAAGGGTATCGCTAATATCAATGATGTGAAGTTTGGCTTCCCCGTCTAGAGCCTCCAAAATTGCACTATTTGAAGCTACATGACCAAAAGTTGTCCATGGACTCACCTCCTGGAATTTCAGTATCAACTTTCTGGCTGAATCAAAGGAGTGACTCTTTTCAGCTACCGAATTTAAGGTTCTGATGCAACGTTGGCCAGATTCGGTGGCTTTACAAAAGAGAGCTTGTAAGAAATAAGATGCCAATTTTTGATCAAAATCTCCATAAGGTGAAGCAAGCTCGTTCAACATCCATAGAAGGTGATGAATTTTGGTGGAGTCCTTCTCGGATATGGCTCTTGCGCACTCCCTAAGAAGCTTTCCTGCCCATTTGTTACTCGAATCGCTAGGCTCACCTGAATCCGATGAACGACTCGTCGACGTGTGGCTGTTCTGAGGCTGATTATTGCTGTTGTTGCTATTGCTTTGCATGTCGAGAACTGCTACCTGATCATGGCTCTGCTGGTGGGAAGTGAAGAAGTGCGTGTGCGTGTGCATGTCCTTTGGAGTAAAGAGAGTTATGTCCATGTGTGATTGGGAAGCTCTTCTTCCGATTTGTAGAGTCTACTACAGAGCACCTTCTGTAGGATATGATCTCTCATGTTTGCTCAGACATGGTCAAGTACAAAGCTATATGATGTAGAAGGGGCATGGTATAAGTATTATATTGTGGGGGGTAGTCATTCTCATGACATTTCGTTAAACAGGTACTTCATTTCTTGGGGATCAGATCAGATCCAATATATAAAGAAAATACTCTACGGTAACAAATATACGAACAGCCTTTCTGTGCAACTTCTCTAACATTGTAAGATGGCAATTCCAAAAAGGACTGCAGTTTTTGTTCGGTAGCATGAATCCCGAATAAAACACATCATATTTATGTAATTATATAAATGTTGGTACTCGTCAGCAGTTGCGCAATTACATCCCAAAAGATTGACTATAACAGTACAATGTTTGGAACAAGAGATTACAACTTGCAAGAGCCCAAATCAAGGATCAAAGGAATAACAATAGGATCATTCACGTTAATTTCACTTAATATCAAAGTTTAAAAACAGATTTTTCTTCCAAGAAGTAATTAGTTTTAATCACTTTAATCAGAAATTAATGCATAAGAGGAATGCAAAGAGTCATTAGTTTTATGTTTATTGAAATTTCAATTCAGATAAATAGGATTAATGTACCTTATAACTAGTCACTTGTAAGAAAGAAGAAAAGAACAACTTGTTGTGAAGAACTTCACGAATTCTCTATAATAAGCATAGACATTATTAGTCTAACCAAGGTTTTCCAAAGCTTTCGTTGATCATAGATTTCTCCAAAGTACAGCCTCTTGACAATAACGTTGTTGAACCCCGTTTAGCAAAGTTTTGGAGTAACTACGTTAATTTTTGGCAAAAAGCCATGGCTACATAGTAAAGCTGTCTGATGACATAGTGAAAGGTGGACAAAGCATTGTTTTTTTGGTGGCAATGTGATCTACTACGGCATGGAAGTTTAATGCACCCGAGACATAAGACAGTGCAGCAACTGTAAATCCATACTTAAATAGCCCCAAGAATAGAAAATAATTAAGTCCACATCATTGCAGTAGTTATGGAAAGGAATAAGACATTTATTCCCAGAAAATTATATAATACTCCAAGGAATCCACATTGCCGATCGAATATCAACTGAGAAATGTTAAGGGAAAAATAACAAGATAGGTATTTTCTTTATCAATTAATCAAACACTGCCAAAAAGATGATGACAAAAGCAATAGAGAGCTTGAAATAGATCAATACATTTGAGGATCTAATTTAACCTGATATGATCTCTACCTCCATCAGCTTTAACGAACTTTAGTGGTCACAAGAGTCTATAGTGCAGATAATCCCTCGTATCTAGCTCCTATAGGAACAATCACTCAATCACTATGACATGATTCATTACTGTAATCACTATGGATCATAATCTCACTTTATGTGAAAAAAGATGATGAGACTAAAGCTCAGCCTGATGTAATCCATTCACAGAGTTCACCATAATTAATTACTTTATCACAGATTAATTAGTAATGCTGCTAGTTTACTGCCTTTTCATTATTCTCTATCCTCCTGTTCATGCATGATTGAGGCTACTTATAACAAGTACAGAATGAAAGATGACAATCAATTAATTAACTTGCTCTATATTATTATATTCAATGGATGATCGCCATCAACAATTGCGTCAAAGAGATTGAAACTCAAAAGGCTATATATATTATATAATCGTTCTCTTCCGTATGTTAACGATGATAATTCATCTTTTTCTTATTGATGGTTTAGTTAATAGGTTACTAAATCATAGACCATAATTCAAGCTTATTATAATGTTTAAAGTTAATAATAAGTAATAAGACTGCCTACTATGAAACTTCTTTTCACTTCACGTATCATTAAGATTTTTATCTATTGTTGTTGAATAAGTTCAAATTGCAATTTACTGTCACTTGCAATTACAGGATAAGAAGCATGTATTAGAGTATTACAATATTGACTAAACATAAAAATATTAAAGGGTTTATAAGTGGTAAGGGTTAATTATGTAAATAATTAGTTCTAATTATTTTAGCAGTGGTTAATCCAAGTTCAATTCTTGTTAATAGACTCTACACTCTGTCCATATTAAAAATTCAATATTGCATCAGAGTAGGTTTGGTCCATATTCTTAATTTATCGGTTATCTGTCTGGATGTCCAGTCCCAGCGGCCCGGTCTAGTTACCACTACGTTTATTTCAAGTGATAACTGGATGTTCAGTCCTAGTTGCACTTGAGGGGGAGTGTTAGAGTATCCCATATTGACTAAATATAAAAATGTTAAAGGATTTATAAGTAGTAAGGGTCAACTATCTAAATAACTAGTTCTAATTATTTTAGCAATAGTCGACCCAAACTCAATTTTTGTTAATAAACTCTACACTTTGTCCGTATTAAAAATTTAATAAGATGCGCTTTAAAAAGTGACTAGAAAAGACTGGTCGGTAAAAGTTGTTTTTTCAAAACATGTCAAGCTCATTTTCTTGCTTTACAAAGAAAAGCTGAAAAGGGGAAAAAGGAAAACAAAAGAAAGTAAGTTCCCATTTTAGATGGTGACTTGAGTTAGAAAACTCAAGAAAGAAAGGAAGCAAAGTTGAAAGAAGAGAAACATGGCCATAAAAATACAAGAAGACTTTTGAGGATATAGAGTATACACGTTAGATGGCTCAATTATTTAACAAAGCCTGCAATTGTAATATACTCATTTTTCCAAATAATCTACATATATTATGATGAAGGATCTTTTTTTGGTACATATGATCCGAAATGAAATAAAAATTAATCTAAGGAACGTTCAAGGCACATAATCTAACAAGTTGTGATTAATTAAGGTTTAACATCTATTCCAAAAGGTTTCAAAGAAACACCGAATGACAAGTTCTCAAGTTAAAAGAACATTACTGCTTTCGTATACGCCAAATAATTGCAGTTCTGGGACGTCTTATCTTAATCTATGTCATTCTGAAAATGATGTGATAATATATAACTTGGTCATCGCATCGCATATAGAAAATGAGAAAACAAGAAAAGAAGATAATAAAGTTCTAGGGTGGACAACGCCGAAATCATGAGGCATCTAACCCTAGTTTATTCCACACTGATGATGAGACAAGAAGACAAGAATGAGGGTTCCTGTTTCACTATCGAGTCATAGGGGAAAATATTTAAGTATCTCTAATTTCTCAGTCCTTATACTATCCCTTTTTTTAAACTAAATTTTAGCCTTTGTTTGGATGCTTTCCATTTAGGTGTCCACGGTCTTGTACCCTACCTTGCCTGCATGTATTTTCCGAACATCTCATTTTGCCTCTATGTGATCAGGTTTATTAACAGAGGAAGAACGAGGCTTTCACAGGGTATATTGTCAGAAATCTCACATCGGATAACTATGAAAACTTTCAACAATTTATAATAATGTGCAAACTCCTCCTCTTGAGCTAGCTTTTGGGGATGAGTTAGGCACTTCTAACATGGTATCAGAGCCTTTATGACTAAGTGGTCGTGAGTTCAAATCCTACCATCCACCTATTATTCAACATAAGATAGAGTAGACCTGTGCAAGTTTCAAGTCCAAAGAGCTAGTTACATATTATTACGGAGCGTGTTACATATGTTTTGGTGTATTTTTATTCCAACTTTCGGCAAAGATTTGGCACAACCGACTGGCCAGCCACTAAAAAGTTGTGCACGTGAATGTTCTACACGCCGTAATAATAAAAAAGGCATTAATGCTTCAAGCGGGAAAGAGAGATTGAGGAGTCCAAATCTTCTGTCCAATATTATGGTGTCTTATTGTATCTAATAAATCTTAGTTATTTATTTATGTGGGTCCCGTATAAATCTCGAGTGAATCCCACAAAATAAATAGATGAAACAGAATAAGACAGAGTAATATTGAACAGAGAATTTGAATTCGAGATTGAGATGAAAAAGAATTTACACAACTGGACATAGAAGACAAGAAGCTAAAGTTTAGATGGATTTGCGAAGTAATCGATGATTGAAGAACTATATTTCAGATTATTATGTACAATTTCAGTCAAGAATAGCTCTTCAATTGGGCAAAACTACGTGTAAGCTATTCAGTTAGGATCGATAAGTTAAAACACAGATGGAGTAGTAAATTAAAGCCAAAATGGAACAAGTACGACATAACTAGTCAACTAAATTACCAAGTGCGGAGCTTTTTCGTAATTATTTTTCGTGTGTTTGAGAAGTACGAGACTTTGATTAGATTGTTAGTCAAAGAAAGCAGAAAGAAAGAACGAAAAAGAGACCAGCTAGAAGTGAAAGCATTGGAATGAATCACCGACATTGAGAAGATGAGTATCGGTTGCTATGGCGAAAGTTGTTCAAGTAGATTTTTAATACGAAAAATCACAATCTGATATTCCAATAATCCATATTAAGTTAATTATTCTAATTTGGTCAAGGAATAAACGATATAAAATGTGTGCTTAAGCCACAACAAGAAAAAAAAAGAGAAACAAAAATCGAACTCCTGTGCTTTGTCTTGAAAAGTGAGATTGCGACAACAAAGACATGGCTGATGGCTTTAACGCCCAAAGAAGGGCACTGAAATGAACATGGTTACTGTTTAATTAAGCCTTTACGGTACTGAGCAGGACACAGGGTGGTTGTTATTATTATTATTTTTGGATTACATAGTTATTTTGGCTTAGCTAGACTAATCCTAAGCTCCTACAATCTTACCCTAAGAGTCTAGAGGATGTAAACCTAGAATTTCAAGATTCTTCAGGTTCCTACAAAGCCTGTACACTTCTGCGCATAAAGAGTCTTCACATACTTGATTGAATAGGAACATGTCTATTTTTCCTTTTTTAGCGTGACTCGAACTTAAGACCTCCTTTTTAGAAGAGAGTCTTAAGTGAAAAATCTGGATCAATTGATCCACCCCTCGTTATCCACAAGATGGTCATTCTTGTTTTCGTGTGTGCTTTAATATCTAATAGATGGATGAACGGAGAGAAGCATAAGATGGATGGATAGAAAAAGGTAGAGAGTGATATACAAATACGAGAATAGGAGATATGATCCCGACAAGTAGTGGCTAATAGATTGTTTTTGAAGTTATCTAAAAGGGTTGATGCATGACTAAGCACACCAATAAAAAAGGGGCAATGTTGAGGCAAATGTTGTCAATACTGTATTGAACTTGATACTGGGTGGCTTAAAATTTGGTAGGATACTATATTAGTTATCTATTAATAATAAGTACCATTTCGAGTATCTATTTTTTTTTTAAATTACAAAATAGTTCATTGTCATATTGTACGATTATATTGTATACTTTTAACTCTATCTTCCAAAATCATAATAATAAATAATAATCACAATTAATATGAAATAATAATAATTTTAAGATATTTCACATATAAATAATAATCACAATTTACATGAAAAAAGACAATTATCATCATATATAAAATTAAGAACAATACAAAGTATTTAAAATATTATAATTTGAATTTCATTATATAATAAATAATAATTACATCAAAATATCCAATAAAAAGAACAATAAATATTCTTAACTCTCAAATTATTACAATTTACAACAAGAGTTTGTGATAAGGAAACGACCAAGTAAAATTGAATTATAAAACAAAAACATATATT
>JANZXV010000001.1:17931624-17944519 GCA_027576455.1 Erythroxylum roigii | reverse complement strand
AATCAAATAATTGTGCAAAAATGTGTATGTCACAAATAATAATGCAAGATGTGTAAAAATCCTAATTTCTCACAAAATTCTCACAATTTACAATACTAGCCTTAACATGGGTAACGGGATGCTACAGTTAGTTAACTCAGTTCACAACTCACATCCATTCATGTTGCAATGCCATGTAATTATCTCCTTAAGCATGAACAAAAAACAAAGATCAAACTGAACAAGGGCAAAACGAAACCACCTGAAATAAACTAAAGTCCACACAAGTCATACCTATCATGAATACCACCAGCACATCTTCCTTCAATTGTTTTCACGCCATCTATACAACCACAGAACAATGAAGCGCAATTCATTGACCGTCTAAACAACAGATAACCAGATGATAATAAATTATCAACTTAGCATGTTACAGACTTGACGGGAAGTCAAAAAGACATATGGAATACAAGCAGCTGCACCTTTCAGCAAAGAAAAGAAGGGCTCTTGAACATTCAGTTCGTGGGACACACTCTTCAAAATCTGCTAAGAAGCAACAGTTTCAGAACTGGGGGTTCAAGAAACATCATCAAGAGCCAATTAACACCATCAGCTTCACTAAAGTAACTCACATCCATTATTTGAGTACCCTTTTCAAGAATTGACTTCTCCCATTCTTCCTCTTTCTGCTTCAAGCAACCGTCTTCACTACTAAATTCTGCCTTATCGTATGTCCTACCCAAAGCCCCAGAAACTATAGAACGGTAAATAGCCGAAGCCAGACGTTTGAATAAAGGGTACCGTGGAACACCATCAAAAGGGTCTGCAGCAATCATGAAAAGCAACAAATCCGCAATTAAAATGATTGCACTTGACTAAACCTGTCGTTCCTTTGACTAATCACTTGAAACTTGGAAACTAAAGGAGAAGCCTTTAGGAGCTTACCGCAGTTACTACTTCTATCAGGAGTGAGGGGGAGCGAAAATGAATCATCTGGGTCGTCTTGAAGAAGGTTGGAACAGAATTCCTTGGAGAGGCATAGATCGATTCCTAAAGTTTCGTTGACATGAGACTGGAGCGTGAATTTAAGTAGCTCTTCTATGTACTCTTTCGCGCTCTCCATTCTTGCACCAAATCTATGTATGTTTGGAGATGCGAAACGAGTTAATTACAACCAAAAGAACTCATATTTGTACTTCTTCAACTTTGCTTGACAAACTTAAATTGCTTATGAACTAGGTGAAGCTTACGTAATCATTAACAATTCATGCGCCAGTGATTAGCTGAAGCCTGAAAAGTTCAACTTTTTATGGTCCAAACTTGTGTCCTAATAATGATTTATAAAACCATGCACGGTGTCACAATATGCTGCTGCTGTGAGGTGCTGAGCTCTAACAAGTTTGTTATAACAGATTCACATGTTTATTTCCTCCGTTTCTGACATTGTATAGAAAATTTTTCTTTCTCATTTC
This sequence comes from Erythroxylum roigii, assembly GCA_027576455.1. Classification (NCBI taxonomy): domain Eukaryota; kingdom Viridiplantae; phylum Streptophyta; class Magnoliopsida; order Malpighiales; family Erythroxylaceae; genus Erythroxylum; species Erythroxylum roigii. The sequence goes on along the minus strand of JANZXV010000001.1, from coordinate 17,943,068 downwards.
GTATATATGTTGACACCTTATGTACAAATGAGATCAATTTTGAATCAATAAGACCAAAATTCATTTACTCTGTAAAGTTGCTTTTAAACTCAAACGATGTCATGGTATCAGAGAATAGTTCGTTTGATTGAATTTTTTTTTCTTTTCTTTGCCTGCAAGTTGTTCGACGAAATTCCTCTGCTGTTGTCAGGATTAATTTCTTTCTTCTGTAATGGCTGGAACTACTGCTGCTTATTCTTTTGATTCTTCTGGATCAGTTCTTCTTGATCCTAATCATGAGCTTTTTCTTCATCATGCTGATAATCCTAATGCGGTTTTGGTTAACAAGCTTTTGATGGGAGACAACACTGGTCATTGGAAAAGAGCAATGATCGTTGCACTTTCTGCCAAGAACAAACTAGGATTTGTTCTTTGGAACTTGCAGCAGGTTACCTTCAACAGATCCTCTGTCTTCTCAAAGGGAACGCTGTAATTATATGATCATATCTTGGTTGTTACATGCTGTATACTGACATTGCCGAGAGTATAATTTACTGTTCTATTGCTAAAGATATTTGGGATGAGCTTGAGAAAAGATACGGAAAATCTAATGGTGCAAAGATTTTTCAGTTACAAAGAGATTTGTCTTTAATGAGCCAAGGTAATCTTTCAATTGCATCTTTCTTTACAAAGATCAAAAAGGTCTGGGATGAATACAGTACATTGATTACTATGCCAACTTGTTTTTGTACAGCTGGTCAAGCCATAGCTCAATTAATGCAACAACAACAACTCATGCAATTTCTGATGTGGTTTAAATGAAGGTTACAAGATCATGAGAGGCAATCTTTTGATGTGGCAACCTCTGCCTATTGTCAGTCAAGCTTACAATATTTTGCTTCAACAGGAACAACAAAGTGATTTGGAAAATATCTCTCACATTGCATCTGATTCTGCTGCTTTGATTTCTTCTTATAAAACTTCAGAGATGATTTATAATGGTGGATCTACAATGGTCTCTCAATAAGGCAAAATCAGAACAATTTTAGAGGTGGTCAACAGCAGCAGAAAGGAAATTCCAATGGGAAGAAGCATAATTACGTTTGCAGTCATTGCAAAATTCCTGGACACACTGCTGAGATGTGTCACAAATTACATGGATATCCACCAAGGCACAAATTTGCAAAAGGTAAAAGGGTTGTAGCTACGATGCAAACTTCAGCAATGTCTCCAGCAGGTGACATTCCCTCTAAAAACTAGAATATTCATTCTCCTCGTACGATTACCCAGGAACAATACAATCAGTTGATGACTCTTTTGAGCAAACACAACCTGGAGAGGCAGAATACTTCAACAAAGAGTGAGCATCATAATCCCAGTGCATTTTTGGCAGGTAAAAGAGTTTGTTTCTTTTCTTCTACTACTAATCCTAATTGGATTATTAATAGTGGAGCTAGTGATCACATTACGTCATATTTTTCATTGCTTCAAAACACCAAACCTGTCCATGGTAATTGCTATATTACTATGCCCAACGGAAAACAAGCTAGAATCATGCAAGTTGGTTCTGTTTTGCTGTCATCTTCTATTAAACTTAATAACTACATGTTCAAGATTTTTATTTCAATTTTCTATCTGCAACAAATTGACCAAACAATTGTCATCTAATCTTGTTTTTACCCCCACCTCCTGCCTCATTCAGGACCCTTCAATGAAGAAGGGAGTGCTTCTTGGTAAGGAGGCTGGTGGACTTTATTTTGTAAATAGCAATTCTTGCAAAATTAAAAATGGTGGCAATCTTAAGACTCATACGTCTGAACATCTTTGTTCTTCTTCTCTGTCATTCAGTTTCTCCTAGTGAAAATATATGGCATTGTAGACTTGGACATTGTCCTTTGTTCAAATGAAATACATTGATTCCTTGCAATTTAAATATGATACTACTTGAATCTGTGATATTTCTGCTCGTGCTCAACAACATCGACAGTCATTTCCTTTGAGTTCTACTCATACTTCTCATATCTTTGAATTAATTCATATTGATATATGGGGTCTATATCATCATTCAAAATATAATGGCTTCAAATATTTTTTAACAATTGTGGATGATTTTTCAAGAACCATTTGGACACTTCTTCTTTCACACAAGAGCAATGCATTCCCAATTTTAAAAGCCTTTGTTGCTTACATTGAAAATCAATTTCATACAAATATTAAAATCATAAGGTCAGAGAATGCTGCTGAATTTGATGATGGTACTGCAAAACAATTTTATGCACTCAATGGGATTATTCATCAAACAAGCTGTGTGGATACACCACAACAAAATGGCTTAGTAGAAGAAAACACAAGCATTTACTTGAAACAGCTAGAGCTTTATTCTTTCAATCAAAATTACCCAACGAGTATTGGGGAAAGTGTGTTTTGACTGCCATTTATCTTATAAATAGATTTCGTACTACCGTTCTTCAAAACAAATCTCCCTATTAGGTACTTTTTAACACTAAACCCTTTTATTCACATCTAAAAGTGTTTGGTTGCCTCTGTTTTGCTTCAACTCTTAAAAGCCATAGGGATAAATTTCAACGTCGAGCTCATCCTTGCGTTTTCTAGGCTATCTATATGATAAAAAGGCATACAAGGTTTTAGACTTGGAAACACACAAGGTTTTCTCTACTAGAGATGTTGTTTTCCATGAGAATATATTTCCTTTTCAGCATTTTAATCAAAATACTTCTACTTCGTCATTTCTTGTTCATGAGCATGTGGACCCTCCTATTATCATTCCTCTTCATTCTGATACTTCTTCTTCTTATGTTTCTATATTTTCTGTTGCACAACTTCATCCACTTCTGTTCTTCATTCCACTTCTTCTTCTGATACTAATAATATATCTTCATCTCAGTCTTCTTCAAACACAATTCCTCCACTATGAAAGTCCAACAGATTGCATAAAACTCCCACTTACCTGCAGGATTATGTTTTCAATAATGCCACTAGCTCTTCTGCTATTAGTTCTAAGGTTCACTAGTGTAACCTTGTTTCTTTTTCCACTTTACCTTACACATATCAAGTTAATGTTGCTCAAATTACATATTTTTTTAAACCTAAATCATATCACGAAGCTTCATAAGATCCTAATTGGGTTAGTGCCATGAGAAAAGAACTAAGCTTTGCAAGCTAATAATACTTGGGATGCGGTGTCTCTTCCTATTGGCAAGAAACCCATTGGATGCAAATGGGTTTATAAGGTCAAGTTCAAAGCAGATGGCTCACTAGAAAGGCGTAAAGTCAGACTTGTTATCATTGGTTGCAACCAAAAAGAGGGGATTGATTATCAAGAAACATTTTCTCCTGTGGTTAAAATGGCTACCGTAATGGACATTATTCCAACTTGATGTTAATAATGCTTTCATTCATGGGAATTTACATGAGGAGGTGTGCATGAAAATGCCTCCAGGTCTTCCTAATGCAAAAAACAAGGTGTGTAGGCTTAAAAAGTCTCTCTATGGTTTAAAACAAGCTTCGAGACAATGGTTTGCAAAACTAAGTCAGGCTCTCAAAAGTCTAGGCTTTACTCAATCAAAGAATGATTACTCTTTTTTCCTTAACATTCAAGGGCAGCATACCACCATTGTTGCAGTTTATGTTGATGACATATTGGTGACTAGTTCTGATCTTAATGCTATTGCTGTCTTGAAAAATCACTTGCATGCTTCCTTTGGCATCAAGAACTTAGGGCATTTGAATTATTTTTTAGGCATTGAAGTCGGTAAGATGGATAATGGATATGTTTCGACTCAAAAGAAGTTTACTCATGAACTTCTTGTTGAAAGTGGTGTAAATGACCTTAAAGTAGTCTCCACACCATTACCTTTACATCTTAAAATATCCTTGGACAACGGCTCACCTATTGCAGACCCTACCTTTTACAAAACAATTATTGGCAAACTAAACTTCCTAGCACACACACGTCCTGATCTCAGCTTTGCTGTTCAGACCCTTAGTCAATTCATGCAAACACCTTTGGATACTCATCTTGATGCTCTGTTTCATGTCCTGAGGTATATCAAGGGTACGTCAGGTCAAGGAATTCTGCTCAAGGCCTCAGATTAGATCTCTCTCCAGGCTTTCTCAGATTCTGATTGGGCAGCTTGTCCTACTAGCAGAAGATCTATCACTAGTTACATCATTTTACTAGGTCAGTCTCCTATTAGCTGGAAGTCTAAGAAGCTGGAAGTCTAAGAAACAAGAGACTGTATCTAAATCTTCTCCTGAAGCTGAATACAGGGCCATGTCTCAGGTTGCTGCAGAGGTGACATGGCTTGTTAGGCTATTGGAAGAAATTAGATTTCATTCTCTCAAACCGGTGACACTTCATTGTGATAACATGTCAGCTTTACACATTGTAAAAAATTCGATCTTTCATGAAAGAACCAAACATATAGAGCTGGATTGTCATTTCAGCAGAGAAAAGGTCATGGAAGGATTGCTGCAATTATCTTTTCCCACCAAATCTCAATTAGCTGATGTACTTACAAAAGTGCTTCCTTCTTCTCAGCATCAACTTCTCTTGTCCAAGCTTGGCATGGTCAATTTTTCCTCAACTCAAGCTTTAGGGGGGAGTTACATTATGCTGCTGCTGTGAGCTGCTGAGCTCTAGGTAGTTAGAGCACATCCAGCTGGTTCTCTAACTAACTCTACCACATCAGCAAGTTTGCCATAATAGATTCACATGTTTATTTCCTCCGTTTATGACATTGTGTAGAAAATTTTTCTCTTTCACATTTTGTATATATATCGAAACCTTCTATACAAATGAGATCAATTTTGGATCAATAAGACCAAAATTCATTTACTCTCTAATGTTACTTTTTAACTCAAACAAGGAGCTAAAATTTTGTCAAGTTCATTAGTGAAGCAATATTAATCATATTAACAAAAATGATTAAATTTTTAAGTAGTCGAAAAAAAGATTGTTTCTAGTATTGCAAGTTTCATAGATAAGATAATTTTTAATATAATTTATTTTGGTATATTTTGGCTGAAAATGTATCAGGTGAATCCTTTTTCTCTGCAGAAGAAAAATTATGATTACACACTTCAATCGATGAAAGGACATGCAACAGAAGTCAAAGATTGAAATAAATAAATAAAAATATTTATATCTATATATTTATACTGCTTTAACAAATGCCCGGTGATCTATGTGATGAGGTTGATCCCCAGCTTTCGCCTTCACATTGAATCAAAGAACTGGAAAATTTATCATGACTTCTGCTGCCATAAATGTCACCAAGCCAATCTGGCTTCACTCCTCCCTCCCCTATGGTATAATATTTCTAAATTCTATATATTTTCGTATATCTTGCTGTACACTCAGCGAAGTTTGGAACTATTATTATTATCTGAAATGATATTGGAACTTGACTTCTTGGTACTATGAGCACTTCTGGAGTTGCTTGCACATCTGCCTTCCAGTACCCATGTACTATGCATCTTTGAATTGTTGCCAGTTCTAGCCTGATCCTGAGCCTATCATGGTTACTTATGCTGCTCCATGTTCCAACCCATCCGCTTTGGTGGAATGGGGCTTAACAGATCCATCCTTGGAATGGTATTCTTGCTCATGTTGAGCTTCCACTATCCAAACTAAGACCAGCAACACCATGATCATTGCCAGACACACCAGTGATGCCCATACCATGTGAACCTTTCGCTTCAAAGGTTTGCAATGTTTCAATAGGATCTCCGAAAAGGCATCTTTTACTGATTTACACTCTAACAGATTTTGCATTCCAGGATAGGCATCTAATAGGTCCTGTAGTGAAACTGCGTAGGCTGTCAATGTTTTTGAGGTACTAGCAGGAATGAATTGTCCATCTTCACAAGTTCCATTGTTCGAATCTGAACAAGTTAGCACTTTCAATACCTGTTGAAAGGAAGGCACAAGAGAAAAATTTGAGTTTCTGGTTACGAAGTACGTATGCCAGTACATACTGAAGGCCTTATCATTAATGGCGTACCTCTGGGATGTCTCTTACTCGAATTGTGTTCTCAGGGCAATCATCTGGCCTGTATTCATTTGTTGGAGGTGCTGTGAATGGGTTGCAGATGGAAAAGAACTTGCTTGACGATCGTTGCAGAGCTGACAAGTTTGCATTTATCTGCAGGAGCAGGGAGAAAACATTAGGCACAAGTACTTCTATGTCAAGGATCGCGTTTTCAACATCAAAGATCATTTATCTCATGCATCTTGAGGAAAGTTCTATAATTCTAGCAGTTATTAGCCATTATAGATTGGACTTAAATAATAAGCAAACTTCTGACTTGGGCAATTTGAACGTTGCAACCAGTCATTCAACTTAAAGGGAGAAATATGTTCATGTGCGAAGATATAAATACCTGATTAACAAGGTTGTAAACCCCTGAACCGACATCAGACAGTACTGGTTTTGCAGAGATGAGTTCATCACACGGAAGAATAGAGCTCAAGCTGCTGTTGTTGGGATTTTCTTGGAAGTTTTCAAGAGCTGTACATGTATCCCTGGAGAAACTGCAGAAATGTGGACAGTTTTCCAATTACTACTCAGAATTTTGGTATATTGGCTCATTATCTCATAAATCTTGTTGGTTATATTAGTGAATTTGTATAAATCAATCAGAGGAATGAAGGACTTAAGACTTACTTATGCAAGAAGAAATATATCCCAAAGAAGAGCCAGCAGAGAGCAGTTAGGAACCAACAAAGCGTGATTAATCTGCAATGGGCCGGAGAAAGGATTATGAATGTTGAAAATTCAATGGAAAACTGAACGAGGATACATTTTAATAGCTCGATTACTTACAAATGAAGGGCTCTACTTCTTGACTTCAGGAATCGGATGACTGCAGTAATATGAAATCAGGAATTCAGATGAGAATTCTATCCAATATGACAGTTGAAAAAATGACTGATTGTGGACTATATGGATAAACATTTTCTGGTTTCGTAGAACTTCCATTCAGCAAGAAAAATTTTAGTTTCATTATCAATTTTAACCATATGATTTAATTCTGTAAGAAGGATTCATGGAAGTTTTAGTCAGTAAGAAATACTTCAGTTTCATTTGTAAATGCCATTGTGACAAACTGTGATAACTATGACAATTACAGGAGGAAACTAAACAGAAACCAATTCTGTTAGGCACACAATAGCAATAATTTGGGCAGAAATGGAAACATACTTGACACAGCAACCACAGCAGTCAGGTTCAAGGAAATTGTCAACGTGATTACTATGTACCTGCAGGCATCAAACATACATCTATGAGAAGCCTAGGTAGCAAAATGCATAGGACTAATAGATGTTTATGTGGTGAAGCTTACACTATCTTGAGACCTTTGTCAATCAAGCGACTGTTCTTTCTAGCTTGCCTATGGATGTTAGCAGCTTCAGCATCCAGCTTCTCAGATGTAGACATAAGGAAAAAAGACGCGTCACTAATGCTTTTTCCTGATGCACCAAAATTCTCAATGATGCTCTCGTTGGTGGAACCTAGATTATCTCTTATTCCTTTCATTGCTCCGGTAGTATTGTATATGGTTTCTGAAGCACCATTTGCAGTGCCAATGATGATGTCCAGAACAGTTGTTGCTCGCGAATGGAATCTTTCGTTCCCTCCAAGAACCAAACCAGATACAGTTCTGCATATAGTTTTCATTTGTCAAAACATCTTTCTTTATAGTAAATAGCTCTAGAATCTGAAATTGACCTGCTCAGACTTACACTGCCAGGATAGTCAACGAAATAGACAATATAATTGGCCAGAGGTAACACTGTTTCAAGCAGGGATACTTTTTCTTTAGCTTTCCATTTCTTCTGTTTCTGCAGCAACAAAGAGTTGCTAGCAGAAAGCTTCCATATAGCAGGCCAACCAGAAGCCACAGAATCCCAATTGAATATCCAGAAATCCCTGTAAAAACAGTCGACTGCCAAAGTGAAAAATGTTATTTCCAGAAATATACAGGCTGAGATTGCATTTGACAATCTAATACTCTCAAACTCATTTCTCAATTACCTTCGCATTTGTCAAACCATATATGTTACCATGAAACTATAATACTAACTTTATGCTTAATCTGCAGAGTCTGTAGACAATACAGTATAGTATCCAGACTTCCATGGTTTGTACATGTTATTATGAAGTGGCTGCAACTTAACATTAAGTTAGTTTAGAGAGACACGAAGCGACTTACACTCCAATAGTGCTTGTTGGTAATGTCATAGCCTCCTCTGTACTTATCAAAATTGTCAAGAGGATCCACTCTCACGGTATCATCCGACTGTCTACTGCCTTGTGAGGCATTGTCTAGCTGGAGAAGATTTGTTCCTAAACATTCAACCACAAAGTCAGCACATAAATTATAATTTTGGCTACCCAATATAGGAATGTAGCTAAACAACAAAAAGTAAACAAGAAATTATACTTTTGACGTACAATAAACAAGTGAAGTAACAAGATATGTATGTTCACTTAATTAGTCATTTGCGAGTGCAAATCACTAAATTTGCGGCTCAATGAAAGAAAAGATCTTAAATATCTTCATCCATCTTTAAAGGAATTTTTAATTACTTTATTAACATGATAATAATACGTTTTTTTATAATAAAAAACTATAATCACTATCTTTTATATAAAAGAGCAATTCAATGCTCTAAGCTCTCGCTTTGCGAGAATAGGGTAAAAGTTATCAATTATACATAACTTTTTCTTTACATTTTACAAAGAGATTGTTTCTGTTATTCGAATCCGTGCTTCGACCACAAAAAGGTTAATACTATTTTTTATATACGTACTGAATTAGTTCTTAAAAAGGGAACTATATATAGTACTTGGCATAGTTCAGAAATTTACTAGTGAATTCCTGGAGATTCCCACTCAACGCTCTGATCTAAAAGCTCCCAAACCATATGACAAGGTTATTTGGAGAGTCTCATCCTATCACTTTGTTTACTCCTATTAAACCGAAAGCGATACATAAACTAGTTTGTGCAAAATCAATCTCGGCTTCTTCAGACTGAGTCAGTGAACAATTTCTCCGAGTTTGAACTTTTCCGAACTTGTGGATATCATGTATTGAAACTAGGATATGTTGAATTCCTAGTCAACATGAATTTTAATTAGGATTGAAGTTTCCATTATGTTTCGTTACAATGAATTTATGTTTTCCGTGTCACGGTGTGCGTCACACATACGCACTCTCTATCAGCCTGACGTAGGTACAAAGGAGAAGACTAATCATATATTTCTTTTTCTTAACGTGTAAACTTACCTGGTATAGAAGCTGAGGAGATTGGTTGTCCGGAAACTAGAGTTGAGCGTAAGATGAGCTCCAAGAAAACAATGGGCACAGCCACAACCATTTGCGTGGCGCCCATCGCTACAAGCAGAAGAAGACAAGTGACGAGTTTGAAAGGAAATTATTGTTTCATGCAATGCATACTTGACCAAACCTTAAACCCAATGCTAATATTGTTTCCTCATAAAATGGAGATACAAACTAACCCATCAAACAGCAAACAAATATACACTTAACCAATAAGAGAGAGAGAGTCCTCCACTTGCACGGAATAATCTTGGAAACAGCTAAAAAGGAAGCCGTAGATGAAAAGATATGGAGGAAAAGTAAAGAAAAAGGGAATTTTGTAGCCAAGTGTGGATGAATAAAAATGTGTTCAGATTTGCTAACTTTTCTAAAAGCTGCCTGTTGTATATGGCTATAACTTCTTGGCAAGCAACAAAACAATGTTTCTTCATGATCAGCCTACCATGTTTGAAGCGAGAAAGAGAATATTTGTGGCAAGAAACAGCAATTTGTTCCTCTTAGAATCTCACAAAAAATTATCAACTTATTGGCTACCAAATGGAGCAGAAATGCGGTGTCCAGTCCAGATGTATGCATGATGACTGCTTAGTTTAGCAGAGAAAATGTTGCTGATCATCCAGTCAAGGAGATGATCTGCAGAAATCCAACAAAAGACAGACGAGCATGGAAGACTTCACACACACACGTACTTAATTATAATCAATCAACTCACCGGAACTTGGAATTAAACTGATGAACTGTCTCGAAATTCAGACTTTCCCTCAAGAGCCGACGGTTCACTTTCTGCAACTCCAATATCTTCTGTCTCTGTATCTTTCAGAATTCCCAACTCCAAAACCCTCAAAATCTCAGTTTGCTACAGTCATGATGAACAGAAATCCAGTTTGACAATCAATTTTTTTTAAGAGAGAGCAACTACTGCATTTCTAGGCACCCGGTGGCTGCTTATTACATGAATAATAAACGTTTATGACTGATAAGGTAAAAACATCTAGAAGCTGAGACTCTTCGTCTCTTCCTATCCAACAGGTTGGTGAGTCTTGCTTGAAGGCCTTGAAAGGAAAAACTAAAGTCAAGAACTTCAACTGAAGCACCTCCTCATTTTCAATACCCTTATAAAGCAAGTGTATTTATAAGTTTAAAGACAAAACAAAGCAACTCAAACAATTGGTCCAATATCATATAATATCTGAAAGCAAAGCGCGCAGACTCGCTGCTCCTTCCCTCATCAGGACCAACAAAACCGTGTCAAACACTTCCATATACGTTTTGCTTGTTGAATTAATTTGGTCTGTTCAACTACTAAAATCCCATGACTTTCATAATAAGTATCTTTGAGATGAAGTGGATGTAATTCCGCCAGAACAACACAGTTCCCTTCCCAGGTAGGCCTTGGTCTGTAAAGTCAAAAGACAAAACCAAACGATACTCCTGGTCAATTTCCACGACCACTTGGTCATGACTATGCATAGTATTACGTTTGTCTTTTTGGTTTATAGTGTACCTGTACTCTTTCCTTTGTATAAGGTGTGAATCCAATCCAACTACTGCTTACAAAAGCATATACGTATGTCGGCTTCACTAATTGTCTATCTCCTAAACAAAAGCATCGCAAAATGCGCTTCTTTTATCGCGTAGACAAAGGAAAGCTAAAAGCAAAGCTTTTCTGACTTTCAGTTTCTTCTTTTTCTCTGTCAAAGTAATAATGGATTTATTCTTTTTGTATTTACGCGTCCTACGTGAAAGTGAAAACTCTTCCATCACCAAATAAAGATTCACTTGCCTGGACAAGTTGATTAACAGAACGGACATATTATCAATGGAATAAACTTTGTCCACCACCTCAAGTATAAGTTCATACATAGCATATACACGGACACGGGACACGACACGGACACAAAGACACATCAACTTCTAAAATTTGGCAGACACGGACACGACATATATATATATATATATTATAAAATGAAAAATTAAGAAAAAAATTCAGAATTCATAATATGATATATATTGATTGATGTATTTGAAGACTTCCAACATCTTAATAGTTCATACATATTTGATACTTTATAAGCCCCTCTAAAAAAACATGGAGC
>JANZXV010000001.1:17905129-17922481 GCA_027576455.1 Erythroxylum roigii | reverse complement strand
AGAATAATCTTTTTTAATAATATTTTAAAATTTTAATTTTATTTAAGAAAAAGATTTAATTAATTTTATTATAATATAATATTAAAAAATATGATAGTATAACATTTCAATACCTCAAATTAAAGTTCACCGTTGCAAATGTCTATAAATATCTACCTTCAATTAAGCCATATGTCAATCATTCTCCTCTTTTCTACAGTAATAGAAGAGATTCTCTCTTTTCGTTTTGTTTACGTCTTTAGCTTGATTCTTCAATTCGATTCTGTTTCTCTAGTTCAATCGAAGCTCGCCTCAAAACCCTAGTTCCACTCCTCTCTATACACATTCTCTCTGACGTAACTTGGTTGGGGGCCTCAGGTTTGATTCAATTTCTCTATCGCGGTTCATGAGATGCTTTTTTTGCTTTTGTTTAGATCTGGTCAGAATTTTTGAAGATCTGTCTTTTTTTTTTGGTCCCTTGGTCTAGTAGATGTTGTAAGACTCCAACTTCTTCTTGCACTGTGGGGATACTTGAATGTGTGTGACATTTTTGCGTCATAGATAACCATTCGGTCTGTTGAAATTTTTATGGTTAACGCTTGATGATGTGATTAAGCTAAGTGGAGATAAAAGTGACGAGTTTTGGATTCTACAGTTTTCTTTAAGATTTTTAGATTCAACAATTTCTTTGCTCTTTTGGAGTTGTAGAAAGGTTAGTAGGTAAAATGTTTGGTCGATTAATTAAAATCGTGCACATCATCTAAATGGATGTGGAAATATGAATTCTTACCATTTCTTGATGAATTTATAATGGGATACCCAACGGTCAAGCAAGACTGAGTGTTATTTTAGTCTGTAAGTTGAGATGTACCTTTTAGATGGATATCTCCTAATGTTACTAAAGATGTTTGCCTTCATGTTTTGGACTGATGTAAAGTACGCGGTGGTTTGTACAATTAATGAAACATGGATGACTTATGAAGTAAATCGCTGGCGTCAATAGGTTGTGAACCATGTCAACTCCTGCAAGGAAGAGATTGATGAGGGATTTTAAGAGGTTGCAGCAAGACCCACCTGCTGGGATAAGTGGTGCTCCGCAAGATAACAATATAATGCTTTGGAATGCTGTGATTTTCGGGTAAGTTGCAATGCAGATGCAGCCTTGCCTTTCCTCTCGGCATACTTAGTTAATCGCATTTCTTTTTTCCCTCTCATTTTCTGTATGTCTACCTCCACACTTCTGATTGACTTTATCTGAATTGCAGTCCTGATGATACTCCATGGGATGGAGGTGCGTCACTCTTACACTAGGACTTTGCCTAAAGAAAAGAATTTCCCAAACGTGTGAACTGCATGTACATATGCTTGTTTTCTATCTGCGTTCTGGAATGTCCTGTTTGCTTTTAACGTTCGAGAAATTTTTTCGTACTAGTTTTAAACCAATAATGAGAGTTACTTCCCTTTTTTTTAATAAAGTAGAAGGTTCTTCCTTGTTACCACTTAAATAAAGCACAATATATGAAGAAAATATAAGTCTATGTGCATTTTAAGGTCAATTTTAGTTCAAAGAATCCAAGATTGGTTGGACAATCTAGACTGACTTACAGTAATCAAAGAGCATCTGATAATTCTTGGAACAAGAAGACCTTTCTATTTCTACTCAATTTCAAGCTGAATCCAAGTATGCTGGTTATAATGTATTATATGGCTCTGGATCATCCGTTCCTAAAATGTTTGCCATTTCCAGCTAATTTCAAATGAAGGTTCTGCTAAATACATCAAGGTGACACTGTTAGTCCCCTTTTTTTTGGTTGATATTCAATCCATTTTTGTGTTTGGATTTTGGCTGTAAAGTTAAATTCAATTTCCTCCTTTGGTAAAGATTGGTTTCATTCTTAGAAGATGTGATTCAAATTCTTCTTTATTTTGTTTTGATCACCGAGACACCAGAAAGGCCAGCCATATGTACTGTACCTAGGTAGACACCCGACCCCGTTCAAATCAAAATAAAATCGAGTGAACAATTTTTCACTAGCTAGCATTGCATTTTTGTTATTATTTTTCTTTTAGCTAAATTAAAATTAATAAGCATTTGAGCTTTTCAGGCACATTCAAGTTGACTCTTCAGTTTAGTGAGGATTATCCTAACAAACCTCCAACTGTACGATTTGTTTCTCGAATGTTTCATCCAAATAGTAAGTTGCAGTAGAAGAATTTTATTTGTTGTAGACATTATACTGACTGTTACTCCAACTATTAGTTCCAGCTAAGTTTTTATCTTGGAAACCATCAGTCTACGCAGATGGAAGCATTTGTTTGGATATTCTACAAAATCAGTGGAGCCCAATATATGATGTAGCAGCTATACTGACATCTATACAGGTATGAATGAGCATTACATACCACACATGAAATTGCTTTATCATCACACCACCAGTTCAAATATATGTGCTGAATGAATATCAATCTTTGGCCTTTACAAAGTCTTGAACACTTGAACAAGGGCCAGAGAATCCATACACTCATGTTTAGACGCATACAGTTAAGTGAAAAAAGAACTAGAAGAGAAGATCGTGAATAGGGGAGATCCCAACAAATACCTCTTACATCTTATACTGGATTTGGTTGTCCACTTGCCTTATATGCAGTTTATGGTCTGACATTCATAGTTGAACTATTCCCCTAAGTGTTATATTTAGCTTAAATGCTTTCAGTCTGATTGCAATTGCTGCACTGGGTAATCATTCAGTAAGTGGGCAATTTTGTTTTATTTCACTATGCCTACCAAATAATGATTTTATATAAAAGGGGTGCTCTTACCCATTTTACTGGTTACTTACACGAACTTTTGAACGGTTACAGAAGGCCTCCTTCCATTGTTAAGCCTGTGTTTCCTTGTAAACAAGAAAGAAAAGAAACAAAGACGGAAGGAGGAAAACAATTAACTGCAATTTCCCCAAGATTTGGTCTAAGTAATCAGATGTCACATCCAGTAGTTATTATGACAATTTTAAAGAAAGATTGAATTGCAAAAGTATTTACTGCTGACCTAAAACCCAATAACATCTGAAAGTCATTTATTTACCTCTTGAATTGAACCTGTGTAGAATCTTAGGAAGCACAATTATCCCCATATATTGTCACGTAGATGACAAATGCATGTTGTTGGCATCCTCAGACTTGGACTCTTTGAATGAAACAAAAGTTCAACTTTGTTTCATTTTTGGTGTTTAACAAATTTTCAACTTTGAGTCTGCAATGAACTTGTTGCTATGAGGTCAGAATCAGATTACTGAGTGGTCCGGTGATCTGACTGAATGTGAGAGGCATGAAAGCTTTAACTTCCGCAGAGTACTTGTCAAAGATTTATTGTTCTTCATGCAAAGATCAATAGAGAACTAGTATTTTGTTGGCTAATCTCATGACATAACGACTCATGGTTTTGCTCTAATTTAGATAATTTTGAAACACAATTTCTATCACTGAAACATAACATTTGTGATGACTGTTAAAGGGTAGGCAACGTTTATGATGATCTTTCTTTTATATGATTTGTACAGTGGTTTGATAGTGAAAAATCATCTATATGATATTTTATCCTGTATGTGCAATTACTGCAGTCATTGCTCTGTGACCCCAACCCCAATTCTCCTGCAAATTCTGAAGCTGCTCGGATGTTTAGTGAAAACAAGCGTGAGTATAATCGTCGAGTCAGGGAAATTGTTGAGCAGAGCTGGACAGCAGACTAACAACTCCAGCTCTATGTGAAGATTTGAGGGCATGTATTGTCTAAGATGGAAACTTTAAGATCCAAATTCATCTTATCAACTTTGTTTCTGTATCTGCAGTTGCTTGTCTCTTCTATTTGTGAATGTTAGGGCTACTTTGTTCAAATTCAACATTTGCCTATCGCGTGATTTAGGCTGTGTAATATAGAAGATTTGTGTACCATTGTGCATTGAATTGTTTCAATACCATCATAATCATTATACTTGTAAGATCACCGTAGCTACCATAACCTGAAATCACTTCTCCCCCCATATCTTTCAATGTCATCGTGAGCATCACCACCACCCCTACCTTCCCAATCCAACAGTATCATTTCGAGTCTCTCAAAGTCCTCACTAAATTATACAGTGAACCCAAAAATTCGAGTGAGCTTCATTCCTGAAATTTCGCATATTCAAAAGCCTAGTTCCTCTCCTCGTCTTGGGACAACAAATCGCCATTGTTTAGAAGGTGGTGGACGAGTATCAGAGCTTTGAATGCCACCATCTTTCCCAAATGCTTTGACAGTGTTAAGGTCAAATTCAAGATCTTGCTTACGTAATTTCTCGTTGGCCACATGATCGTCAGGGCTCGTCGTGTTCACGATGGCAACTTGGAGGTCTTCGGCTTTGTTGGTGGCCACTTTAGCTAAGTCGATTCTTGTTTGGTCCTTCACAGTCTTGATAACTTTGCGAATCAAGCTCGAAGCCATTTCGGCTATCGATTCAACACTCCTTCACTATTGCAATTGTAAGTTTCCAAACAGTTTTCAAGCACACGGGCTCTCAACTGAAGAGCGAAGATGGATTGGGTTGGGCTGATCTTGCCAGACCTGGGTTCGGTTCGAAGCCCATAGGTTGGGCTGGACCTATCTTGCCAGACCTGAGTTCGATTCAAAGCCCAATCAAATTCAAGGCATCAGGTTCATGCTCAAGTCTAAACTTAATTGGGTCTAGAGGATCCAAAACTTGGCCCAATCTGATGTTTATTGGATTTAGGAAAAGTAAGAGTTATAAATCTTTTAAATCAATCCTTTCTCCTTTTAAAATCGGTGGTTACAAAAAGAAAAAAGTTTTTTTAATCATATTATTAAACATCAAAGAATTAGAAAGGAAGAAAGGCAAAGATATGAAAAATCACAAAAAAAGTGGGTTTTTTTTTAATCATGTCTCATGGTAAATTTTTATTGTCATTGTTAAAAGACCACTGCTTATTTGCTTAACAAGATTTAATAAGGTTCATTCCTAAGATTCCATATAAATTGTCAACATAAAAAAAATCCAGTTTAAGATACCTTTATATTTGATGGTGCCAGACAGAAGTTAAGGTATAATATATATAAAAAGAAGCTTGATGGAAGGATTTTCAATTTTTATTTCATCGTTTTCCTCGAAAAGTCAAAGGAGTATATGTTTTACTGTCATATCTGTAGTACAATAATAGTTGAGTTTTGTAATTCTTGTTTTCATTGAAAATGGCCAATTAGTGGAACTGGAAAACTTAAATGATTCGAGTAAAAACTCCCACACCTGGTATTTCTTCTCAAGTTATTGTCCATCTTGTTTATCACAATTGCAAAACATGTCAGGAATAACAAATCAATATTTAAAACCCACAAGATGAACATGTAAGTGATGAGCCAGCTAACAATGTGCAAGTCATAAATAAACAAGTGGTAGACAAACCATAAGAAATAACTTTGTGAAGGTCTGCAACATAGAAAAATACTAGTTATTTTGGATGATTATATATTTTACTCACTTAAACATGAATCGGACTAGAACATTGATGATGATTCAGTCTCATTCAAATAAGCCATAGAATATAGTAATTTCAAAATTAGTTCAATGCTATGAAAGAAGAGTTGAAATTAATAGGTGAGAACAAAGTCTAGGAGATAATCAAGTTTCCTGAAAGTTCAGAATGAGTAGGTTACAAATGGATCTTTAATATCAAGCTATAAGGTCGTACATGTTACCAAAGGTTACACTCAAAAGGACGATATTGACTATAACCAGACCTTCTCTCTAGTTTTAAAAGAACACACTTTAAATGGTGTTTGGCCATAAAGAAATATTCTCTCTGGTTTAAAAGAAGCACTCTTTAATAATTATTATGGCTTTGGGGGTTTATTATGATCTAAAGCTTTACTAAATGGATATAAAGACTTCTTTTTTAAATGGTGACTTGGAAGGAAAAGTTTACATAAACCGGTTGGAGAGGTTCTCAACTAAAAGAAAGGAAAACTTACTGTCTAAGTTACAGAAGTCGATATATGGATTTAAAGAAGATTCTCTCGCTCTTACTACATTTAAGTCCATTGTGAGGATGAGGGAAATAATGAGACATTTCTTTATTCTTCTTATTTGGAAATGAGAAGAACACCTTCTTTTGGTTTAACAATTGGCTATCTGTTGGGCCTCTAATTAAGCTACAAGTAATTGAACTTGTTAAATCCTTTTTGGACTTTTAGAGTTCGGTACCTTAAGCTCTCGCTGAGAGGAATCATATCACATCTGCTAATATGCCTACAAAGATGAAGAATGAAAATAGTAAGACTTTCCTTAATTTAGATGAGGATTGCATAATATGGAGAAACAATGTTGATGGAAAATTCACAAATGCGTCTTGTAGATAGGTGATTGTAGGCAACTTACCAACACTTCTTTAGATAGATTTGGTTTCATTTGATCATCATCATCCTCGAGCCTCTACAACCATATGGCCGGTTATGTTGAATAAGCTACCAACTCTTGATAGAATTCTGAAATTCACACAACTTGCTAATTAGTGCATTCATTATAAGAAGGACGAGGAAAATTCTGATCATTTATTTTTTGAGTGTAGCTATGTGTTGAACATTGGGAAATCTTTGTTGCGTAGATGTTTAATCTTTGAAATCTTGCAGAATCTAGGCAGATCAAGGAGTTGTGCATTGATATGAAATACTAGAATAGAACTACGAGAAGATGTTTTTGCATTTCCTTATCATTTCTTGTTACTGCTATATGGGATGAAATAAATGCTCAAATTTTTCGTGATACAAACGTTCCTAATTCACAGTTTGATATCTTCCTAGTGCAGAGGATAAGGACACACATTGGCTTACACATACATAATGGATTGAACCTTTACTTTCTCAAATCACATTGGGGAGTATAAATTTCATTTGTAATTGTTATGTTCATTAATTTTGCAGCTTGTGGTTAGTTGTTTTTCTTGTAGTTTATAGGTTGACATGTACTATTACTCTCATTTTGATTGTCTTTCATGGCTTAATTTAATTAATCATACATTTCTTAAAAAAAAACTTCCCAATAGTGATATCTTAAGTTTGATGATACCATGATATCATGTTGACAAAATTGGGTGGGAAAACTAAAATTGATGTTTTGATATATTTTGCATTTATTTCTTGACTAATACATCTTAAATAGAAAAAATATAGCTAGTATATAATCTCTACCAATCTGAAGCACCTTAACAGATGCTAATCTATCTTATCCTGAATCTAGGATAAGATATTCCTACTTTATTATGATCATTATCTATTAGATATCAATTTTCCTAATCTACCAACACTTCCCCTCAAGTTGGTGCAAAGATGTCTGTTGGACCCCGAACTTTTGATGAAAATTAGAAATATTAAAATGACATTGGTATGATTCGTCCCATTCGGAGTTAGGAGTAAAAAGTTATGAGAGTCGAAAGTTGGTAAAATTACTATTCATTTGGTAAAAAAGTTACTATTCATTTGGTCATTTTGCAATTTCGCTTATAACTTTTGCAATTGACCTCCGATTTACCCGAAATTCGAATGTGACTGAATTTGAATAAGGAGCTTGAGACCAGATTAGTATGAAAGTGAAAATGGATTTAAGATGAAAAAAAAAATTTATGCCGATTTCAGATTAGTCTAAGATTTTCCAAGGGAATTTGTATGAGTAGTTGGATTTCGGAAACGGGATCCAACAGGAATTTTACTCTTGAATTAATAAAATCTGATTGTTTATGTGTTTATTGGATTTGTTGTGATTTAATTATGCGATTACATAATTTGATAATAAACTGAGAGGGTGAATTAAATGAAAAACGATTAAATTGGGCTAACGAGAGTTAGTGATTTAATATAAATTACAATTAAATCAAATCGGTATATTGTACGAAGAGAGATCTTGCATAGATTTCTGGTAGTTAATTAGAGAACTTCATAACTAATTAGGGTTTTAGATAGGATGTAAATTGAGAGATTGCGACCTCTATAATCTGATTAGGATTTATAATTTAGAGTTAATGGTTATAACTCAAGAGAGAGTAATCAATCCTAGGATCGTCTATAACCAACATTCCGGTAATTCTTAATCAGTTAGGTTAGCATTAAGGATAGGTAAAATTCCCTTTGTCTCAATTGGTAATTTTCTTAGGTTAATTCTTGAGTGTGTTGTAATTGCTTAGTAATTAGTATTTACGTGATTGATTCTTAATTTAATTAGATCGACTGAATTGAATTTGATTGATTGAATTGAATTTTCGTTTTAGTTAATTGCATCTTGATTTATTTGTATTTGTTTCTGGCCTTAGATTTTAGGATTAGATTATCCCTCTTCGTGGGATCGACACCTTAGGTATTACGCTAACGAACCGTGCGCTTGCGGATTATTGAGGTTATTTATTAAAACTTATACACAATCAACACCCGATCATCATAACAAGGAGATATTATTCTAATTAAGATCATCAGTTTGATATATTAATTTTAATTAGAAGGATAAAGGTAAATTGGTGAGACAAAATTACCCAAAATATATGCAAATAAAAATAAGTAAATTATTAGAAAAATATTTTATTTGACTCTTTTGTAATAATTTTATTGGAATTATGACATGTATTACATAATTCAAATTAGCTTTTGTTTCAAATAAAATTATTATAACAATTGTAAATCTTCATCTTTTCTAATATTCTGATTGCATTTGTTGAAGAAAGTCTTGAATTGTTTTACTATCTTCTTTTCATTTTTGTTTAAGAATTTTAATCTATTGTTTGATTGTAGTTATTTCTTAGCGAAGGTTAGAAAGGATTATATGATGTTTTTCTTTTTCTTTTTTTTACCTTTTTCAAAATTGGTAAAATGTACAAATCTATCCCTAACATTTTCATATGAATATAAATAAGTACCTATTGCTTTTTTTTAGCAACATGGCCCCTAACTTTAACCAATGCCTTCCTAATCTAATATAATACACTAGTGTCATATGTAGATGACCTTACAAAGTTAATAGTTGTCTGTGTATACTCATATTAGTATATATATGGACCCACCTAGCAATTCTCGTTTATATTTAATTTTAAAATTAAACATTCTAATCCATAAACTCATTTAGGTAACAATTATTTTGACTTTTAAAATATATTTTATTTTTGTGAAAATGATTGATTGCTCTACTCCCCTTAATTTCACCTAATGATTTCTCGAGAAAAAACAAAATTCAACTTCCTTCTATAGTTTTTGCTTGTTAGTAGTAGAAGAAAATTCAATTTCTTTGTGTTTCCATCACCAAAATAAATTATTTTTATATGTTATTTAAAACTACGAAGGAGTTGACATATTTGTTATTAGTGAAAACAAACATTAGGTCCATAATATCTAAACAATCCAGGGTAGCATTTCATTCATATAGTCCCTTGTATACTTTTCACAAGTTGTCTAAAGAATGTGAAGCAGTATTGGCATTAGGTCCAATAACTACAATAATAGAAAAAGGAACTCTAATTAGGATATAAAGATAAGGAATTGGGTAACATTAACAACATTTAAGGTCAATTAGATATAGTTTATATCTATTTTTTAACCTAAATGTTAGTATATATAAGTGAAAATGCAACCCTAATTGAAACTCTTTTGGATTATGCTACCAAAATTGGGTTCCCTAATTGTATCTCAAATTAAAATCATAATTGAATCCTTAATTACAAACTATAATTGAATCTATAAATAAAAACCTTGATTGACTCATAGTTGAAACCCTAATTGAATCTCAAATTAAAATGCTAATTTAATACCAAATTAAAATCCTAATTGTAACCCCAATTGAAACTTTAATTCAATTCATAAATGAAACGCTAATTGAATCCCCAAATTAAATCCTAATTAAATCCCTAACTAAATCCTAATAGAACTCTAATTGAATATAATATTTCTTTAAACTCTAAATAAAAGTAAATGTCTAGTTGCTTTAATCATATGAAAGAAATAAACATAGAAATAAAGGGTTTTATTGGTTTAAATATTACCTATATATTTTCTTGGTTTAAATACTTCTTATTCATGTGCTTGTAGTTGTTTGTGCTGGTTGGGTTCATATGATTTATTGGGTGTAGGTGGTTCCCTATGCTATACTTTATTAATTCACCTTGTTGGATCCATATATTCATTTTAAGTTTGATCTTTTCCCTTGTTTATTTGTTTAACATATTGAACTTTAAAGCATTAACTAAAAATTATTTCACTCAGTTAGTGTAAAAAAAATTTACATAATTTTTTAAGATGCAAAAGAAGACAACTTAAGGATTTTTATGCAAACGAGTTTAAGCAAAATTTTCATCAATTTTTATACAAACGAGTTTCATCAATTTCTTCTTTTCTCATGTGTGTGTAGAATGTCCTGACTAACTCATCACATACAGTTTCATCTAATTTCAGAAAATTTTCCCAACAATGGCAACAAAGTAAAGAAAATTAGGTATACTTATGTCATCAATGGGAGCCAAGATTTGCCCAACGATCACCTTTCTTTTCTTATACTGCATTTTATGGCGGACTTCAACTTCCTTTGATTGAAACATTTTTGGTGGTGTTGATGTCTTTCCTTTTCTTGTGACTATCTTTATCTTCTTTCCCCTTTTTTCATTAGGAATCATCTCTTCATGAAACAACTCATTATTATCAATGGGGTCCTTAATAGTATCTTCAGTCACAGGTGCTTTGCCTTTTTTTACTTCTTCCCTTTTTCTTTTCCTAGATTCTTCTTCCTCTTTCTTTTCATCATCAGGGTTTTCTTTTTGTTCATAAATTTTGTCGACTTGCTTTGCAAGACTTCCTCTAGTTTGTGGACGTCTTATTACTTGAGCCAGTTCTTCTTCTGAATTAGTATCATTGATGATTCAGTGTACTCCATACATTTTCATATCTTTAGAACCAGGTCAAGGAGTAGTAGATCCAGGCGCGAAATCAGAAACATGCACTTCACCAAGGCTAATAGTGGAAGTTAGTGTTTTCTTTTGTCTCTTTGATTTTGTTCTGGCCATTTTAGGTAAGGAGTTTTTTTTAAGGAAAGAATAGAGAGAAGGTAGAAAGTTAGGGTGCAGAGAGGAAGAGAGTTGCACTTTTGAAAAAGAACATGACGAGTAAAAGAACGAAGCTTGCTTAAGGAGTACTAAATGATTTTTTAATGTTGATTTTGAGTGAAGAAGGACAGTCGTACACGTTAAAAGAGGAAGAGGATCGTCTGCATATCTTTTGTCAATCCCATACAGTCGTTTGTTAGAACTGCACGCACGTTTCTTTAAATGCTGAAACGATGCCGTGAATGTCTTCCTTTTTAGGACACGTGTATACTACTACTCTATTAAACCGAGAGGAGCCTTCCAATATGGAAGGAGCTTACTACGAGGAGTTCTTAAAATTGAGAGGAGCCTTCTAAAGTAGAAGGATCATGATAATGTATACAGAGAGAAGTAGCATAGAGAATTCATACAAATATAATATCAGATAGTCTGCATATACCAAACTCTTTTCTTAACACGCAAAACTTATCTTCAGAGAGTGGCTTAGTGAAGATATCAGCTATTTGATTTTCAGTATTAACATGCAAAAGATCAATTGTTCCTTCTAAATTATGATCTTTAAGAAAAATGATGCTTGATTTCTATATGCTTAGTCCTAGAATGATGCACAAGATTTTTCAAAAGATTTATTACACTAGTATTATCACATAATATGGGAATATGATTAAAGTTCAAAGAGAAATCCTAGAGTTGATGCTTCATCCATAAGATTTGAGCACAACAGCTGGAAGTTACTATATATTTCACTTAGGTTGTTGAAAGCGTTGTGTAATTTTATTTCTTGCAAGACCAAGAAAATAGACATCCTCTAAGAAATTGACAGTGACCACTTGTGCTTTTTCGATCAGCTTTATCAACTGCGTAATCTGCATTGCAATAGCCAACGATATTAAAAGAAACAGTTTTTAGATATCATAATCCGAAGTCCATAGTTATGTGAAGATATCGAAAGATCCTTTTGATTGCTTGAAGGTGGCTTCCTTTTGGATCTAATTGAAAACATACGCAAAGGCACACACTAAGCATAATATCTGGTTTTGAGTTTGTAAGATATATTAGTGACTCAATCATTCCTCTATACTTTGTCTCATCAGTAGCCTTACCTCTTCATCCTTATCAAGTTTTGTTCCAGTATACATAGGAGTACCCATAGGTTTGGCATTCTCAAAATGGTACTTCTTGATGAGTTCCTTTGTGTATTTGTCTTGGCTAATGAAGATTCCTTTTTTTGTTTGCCTTATTTGTAATCTGATAAAGAAGGATAGTTCCCTCATCATGTTCATTTCAAACTCCCCCTGCATCTATGATGAGAATTCTTCACAGAGGAACTAATTAGTAGCACCAAATATTAATCATTCTCTTTTTTCTTAATAAAGAAGGTTTTATCTACCTTTCCTCTTTCGAAATTATTCTCAAGCAAAAAATTACTTAACCTCTCATACCATGCTTGAGGAGCTTGTTTTAGACCATACAGGGCTTTAGTCAACTTCATCACGTAGTTAGGGTGGTTTTCATCTTCAAAGCCTGAAGGTTTCTTAACAAACACTTCTTCGTTAATATATCCATTTAAGAAAGCATTTTTGACATCCATTCGGAACAATTTGAAGTTTTTATAACATACGAAGGCAAGTAAAATTCTAATCGATTCCAGTCTAGCAACAGGCCCATAAGTTTCATCAAAATCAATACTTTCCTATTGATTATAACCTTAAGCCATAAGTCTAGCTTTATTTCTTACCACCTTACCATTTTTGTGAAGTTTGTTTCGAAAAACCTAACGAGTTCTAATGATTGACTTATTTTGTGGACAAGGAACTAGGTTCCAAACTTTGTTTTTGTCAAACTAATTCAATTCGTCTTTCATAGCTGAAATCCAATTTTCATCAATAAGAGCTTCTTCAATGGTCTTAGGTTCTAATTATGAGATGACGGAAACAAATCTTTTCTTGAAGGAAGATCTGGTTCTTAAACTTTTAGAAGGGTCTCCCATAATGTATTGATGTGTATCTTGACCTCTCCATTCTCTTAGTGTTCTTCATTGCATAGGCTACTGCTGAGAGGAAGGACCCTACTCTACCCTAGCTTCAAAAGTATCTTCTTGATCTTGTGATTCCGAGGGTATTGTAGGTGTACTCGATGTAGTTTTAGGAACCAAGGGATGCTCTTCATCATCTGAATCAGTTGTTGTTATTGAAGGTAATGCTTCATGAAGCACTACGTGTATTGATTCTTTTATCTTTTGTATTCTTTTGTTGTAAACTTTGAATCCTTTACTAGAAATATTGTAGCCCAGAAAGATAGCTTCATCTGATCTCGCATCAAACTTTCCAAGGTTGTCTTTTTCCATTATTTAGAACAAAGCACTTGCAACCAAATGCTCAAAAGTAAGTGACATTCGGTTTTCTTCCTTTCCACAGCTCATAGGGGGTCTTTTTCAGAATAGGTCCTATAAGGCACCTGTTGAGTATGTAACAAGCAATTGATACTACTTCTACCCAATAACCTTGGGGTAGGCTACTTTCACACAACATTGTCTTGGCTATATCAACTAGGCTTATTGTCTTGGCCATATCAACCAGGCTCCTGTTCTTTCTCTTAACGACACCATTCTACTTAGGAGTCTTTGGCCATGAAAAGTTGTGAGTCATACCATTATTAGCACAGAAATCTTCAAACTTTCTGTTATTAAATTATCTTCCATGATCGCTCCGAATTGATGTAATGCATTATCCTTTTTTGAGCTAAATTTTTCTACAAAACTTCTCAAAAACTTCAAAGGCATCATCTTTATTTGATAGGAAGTAAAACCATGTAAATTTGGAATAATAATCAACTAAAAAAATCGTAATGTTTACCATCAAAACTTTGAATCCTAGTGGGACTAAATAAATCCATATGCACAAGCTCAAGTGATTATTTAGTAGACACAATATTTCTAGGTGGAAAGTAGCTTTTGATTTGTTTTCCTTTCAAACAAGCCTCACAAACCTGATTGCTTTAAAACTTTAGGGTAGGTAGTCCTCTTACTAACTCATTCTTGGACAATTTTGATAGAATGCTCATGCTAGCATGTCCAAATCTTCTGTTCCATATAAACGAATCCTTTTCTAAAGAAACAAAACACTTAACACTTTGTGAAGACATGTCTTCAAGTTAGCACAATATATGTTTTTCTAGGACCAACAAATACAATATTATCATTATGATTATCGACTATTTCACAATAAGAAGCTTAGAAAATGACTCTATAACCCTTGTCACATAACTAACTTACGCTTAACAGGTAATGTTTCAAACATTCAACTTAAAGGACATTATCAATGGAGGTGGAGTCAGAATCACCAATTTTACCAATTCCGGTGACCTTTGCTTTATTTTTATCAGCAAAGACGACATTACCTTCATCTTTTCTTTCAATATAATTGAAGTGTGATATTTCACCTGTCATGTTTATAGAACAACCATTGTCGACTATCTATTGATTTTCTCTTATCTCCATTTTGAAGCATATCAGCAAAAAAAATATTATCTCATTTTAGGTACCCAAATTTTTTTGGGTCCTTTCAGGCTAGTAACTTGACCTTTCGGTCTCCAAACATACATTTGAGATAATTTCTCCATTTTACGAAGGTTACATGAATGACTAATGTGACCATATCTACTACAGTAGAAACATAAAACAAATGAAAGAGAATTGCTATAATTTCTACCATGTATCAGGTTCTTGTTGTTTTGACTATAGCTACTGCTGGATTTAACAAAGAAATTCTTGTATCGCCTAATATTATTATTTTCATTGTAACCTATTCCAACTTTATCAAAAATGCGTTTACCACCACTAAGTAGTGCATCAAGGTTGTTCCTTTCATCAATGAACTTTGTAAGATCTTTTTCTAGAGATAAGATCTTCCCTGAATATTTCTCTTTCTCAAGTTTTAGGCCGACAACCTTTTCTTCTAGTTGTCTCAGTTTATCATAATCATTCTCAAGCAAAGTATTTTCCAACTTAGCTACTCTTTCTTTCAAAGCTTTCTTTTTAGCGACCTTTTGCTTATAATCAACTTTAAGAGACATATTTTTGGTCACCAAACTCTTATTAACAGATTCTAATGATTTAATCTTACTCTTCAAAGATGCATCATTATTCTTGGACTTCTTAACTACTTTGAAATACTTCACTGTCAACTTTTTATACTGATAATACAATTCATGATATGCATTTTTCAATTCATCAACTTCAATATCAAAGTCAGAATAATATACCTCATCGTCTCCTAATTCAGTCATGAAGCAAACA
This sequence comes from Erythroxylum roigii, assembly GCA_027576455.1. Taxonomy (NCBI): domain Eukaryota; kingdom Viridiplantae; phylum Streptophyta; class Magnoliopsida; order Malpighiales; family Erythroxylaceae; genus Erythroxylum; species Erythroxylum roigii. Next base: position 17,907,090 of record JANZXV010000001.1, on the reverse strand, counting down.
TTGCTAACTTCTTTTGACTCTTCTTCTTTAAAGTTTTCATAATCCTCATCTGACCAGGCTACAGTCATCGCCTGCTTTTTGGATTTTCTATTCTGTGACTTGTCTTTTTGAAGAAGAGGACATTCAAGTCTTGTGTGTCCATGCTTTTTGCAGTGATAGCATATGATTTGATTGTTTTGTGTATTATTATTGTTGCTACTGCCTTTTGATAGGAACTTGTTGTTCCCAACTTTCTTGTTTTCTTCTCTTTTCTTCATAAGCTTCTTTTAATAAAAGCGAACATATTTTATGACCATGAAGTTGAACTCTTCATCTCCGTCTATTTGCAACTCAATGTCGCTTTCATCGTCGTTTAATTCATTAGTTGCTTTTAGTGTCATTCCTTTTCTATAGGAGGATCCTTCATCTTGCCTAAGCTCGGTTTCATGGATCATCAGATTTTCTCATAGCCAATCAAGTGAAATAATGTCTAGATCCTTTGCAGTTTCTAAAGTTGTTACCTTAGGTCTAAATTTCTTTGGTAGTGATCTTAGAATCTTGGTTACGAGCTCATTATTGGGATATATCTTTCCTAAGTTCTTTAAGGTTGTGATGATGTTGTTGAACCATCCGAAGAATTCATCTATGGTTTCTCCCTGTTTCATGCCAATAGTTTCATATTGATGCACTAAAAGACTTATTCTATATTTCTTTACCTCATTCATTCTTTCAAAAGTGACTTGTAGTTTATCCCACATTTCCTTTACTGTAGAGTGGTAGGATATCTTCTCATATTCTTCTGGAGATAGCGCACAGATCAGATGATGTTTTACTTTAGCGTTTAGTTGTGCATTTCTTCTGTCAGCATCAAACCATACTTTTATGTTTTCTGTAGTGGGAAGTGCAGCTCAAACTCTGATGGCTTGCCAGACTTCAATATTTATAGATTGAATATAGATTGTTATTCTCTCTTTCCAAAACGAGTAGTTTTTTCCATTGAAGTAAGGAGACTTTGAAAGAGATTGTCCTTCAAGGCTTCTCAAATTGTTTGTTATGATCTATCACGTGTTATAAAACACAATAAATTTGAAACATTGCTCTGATACCAAATGATAAAGCAAACACATGCAAGGGGGTGAATTTTGTGTAAAACAATCAAGATACTTTCAAATCAATAAGATTCTGCTTAAACAAAATAAATTTATAAATAGAAGAGTCCTATAAACTTTTCGAAAACATCCTGTTAACACTCAAATAAAAAGGAATCAATTAATCAAAAGAAGCCTGCTAACGCTTAAAACTATAGGAGCCTTTTTAATCAATAGGAACCTACTAGCACTCAAAAAGAAAGGAGTTTGTTTAATCAATAGGAGCCTGCTAACTTTTGAAAGAAACCTCTTGCGATATAAAAATAGTAGGAGCCTTTTGAAAACTTATAATGTAGAAATTTAAAAGTAAGGAAGAGAGAGAAAATGACACAGTAGATTTATACTGGTTCGGCTTATAACGAAGCCTACGTCCAGTCCTCAAGTATCCAACTTGAGCATTTTACTATAAAAATCAAGTAGTAATTTGATGAGCCTCTTCAAGCTCACAAGTGTATATTTTTTAAGGTTCTTCAACCTTCTAAACTAGTAATATTTTGCTAGCCTCTACAAGCTCTCAACAAGAAATGTATGAAGAATTTAGCAATCTCTTTTAATAGAGTGATATCCTCTTCTAGGCCACACTGAGTTTGATATAACTTTCAAGAATATTGATGCTCTAAGATATTTCGCAAGTCTTATGTATTTTTTCGTAAATGCAGTAACTCTTCTTTAAATAGACAATTTCTTCAATTAGCCATTGCTTAATCTTCAAAATCATCTCTACTGAAATCTTTGATATTTAAACGTTAAGAAGAACATTCTGTAGGAAAATCCCGGGAGGTACATCACATGTACCAGGTGCGGAAAACAAAAATTTTTGTTACCGGGACCTTC
>JANZXV010000001.1:17828782-17841173 GCA_027576455.1 Erythroxylum roigii | reverse complement strand
GTTAAAATAATGAAAAGTTTTATTTATTATGATTATGATAATTTTATATCATATTATCATTATTAGATGATTATTAGTATTTTCTATTTCATTAATTATATGATAAAAGTATGTAGTGTTGATTAAAATTTTTCAAAAATTTTAGAAAACAAGTTTGTAAAAAATATGAACCAAAATAATTACATTTCAAAGGAAATGAAAATGTAAAACCTTTAACTTAAAATTTATTAGTTTTATTTAAAATTGAATATAATAACTATAACAATAACAACAACAACATCCTAATAAGAATTCCACTAAGTACACAATCTTATTTCTAACTAACAGAAAGATTGTTTTCAACAGGCTCACAGAAAAAAAAATATTTTGAAAACATTTCAGAAAAATAATAGCCAAATACTTTAACAAATAACTATGTAAATGAAAATAAAATAAAAATATAAAGTTAAAAGTAAGTAAATAAATAGACAGACAAGAAAGGAAATAAATAAGGAAACAAAACAAACAAGCAATTGTAAAAGAAAAATAATAAATAAATAAATAAAATAATTAAAGAAGTAAATAATACAAACAAAAGTATTTAGGCCAAATAAAAGACACAAGAATCAAAGAGAAAGATCAAAAAGGCCTAAAAGGGAAGGACGTCTCTGCGTAGGATCATCTACTAGTATCTTAGCTCGTCCAAATTTTCTATAGGGTCAAGCTCGCGGTAAGCTCTATTAGAGTCATATCATCGGTCTTCCACTTCTTCACTTAGAGGCCCTAATTACAATCTTCTGACATTTTCTCATTGGGAGATAAAGATGTGTCCTTTTAACATGTTTGAACGACCTAAGCATTGTCTCCCTTAACTTATTATCAATATTAGCCACCTTCAACGTGTTTCTTATGACTACATTCCTAACATTATCTCTTCTTGCAAGGATGCATATCTAACGGATCATTATCATCTCCTTCAACATGAATTTATAATTATGCACTTGTTTGATAGGTCAACACTTTAATTGCTAAACGGTAGAATTTACCTTTTAGCTTGAGTGATATCTTCTTGTTACATAAAACTCCTAAAATGTCATTCTATTTTAGCCACCATGAACGGTGAACTAGTTTATGGTCTATCTCGCTATTACTTTGGACGATAGATCCAAGATACTTAAAACAATATTTCTATAGTATAATTTCTGTACCAATCTTGATTTCTACATCGGATGTAATCTTGCGACCTATAAAATTACACTCTAAGTATTCAATCTTAGTTCAAATTTGAATATGAGTATGTAAATAACTAATTTCCTTAATACTAAATTAAAATTTTATAGTGAATAATGAATTATCATCAAAATAATCTGTAATGATAATAGACGCATTTATTTTAGACTTAATCCAAATGCTTCAACTTGTCTAGAAAGTATAATTATCTATTATAAAATTAATCTTTTTATATTCATTATAAAATTATGAAAATATAAAAATGTTACGAAATGTCATAAAATAAAATTTATCAGTAAAAATTATATTTATTAATTTGATGTAAATTCTTTATAATGATTCATGGTAAATTACTATAAAAATATATATTAAATAAATATTTTGTAGTTGTATTAATAAAATAATAATCACACACTATATTATTAAATGTACTATTTTAAATAAAATTAAAAAAAGGTGTGGAACCAAGCTTAATGCTAGTATAACAGTTTTTGTGAACAAATATGAATTTCCTTGAGATATATCCTCTGTACGTGTTAGATATCATTTTAGCTTTCATTTGTAATTTTGTTTTATTTTTAAGAAAAAGCTCAACTATATTGTTAAGTCATAAAATGTGTACTTACGTGAGATATGAACTTCACAATTGTCAAAATTATTTATTTATGGACATTTATAAATTACCTCGAGATATATCCTTATCGTTTTGGCCTTCATTTGTAATTTGTCTGATCTTAAAAAAAACGCAACTATGATGGTAAGTTGTAGAATGTGTGCGCTTACGTGAGATATGAACTTCACAATTGTCGAAGTTATTGATTTATGGACACTATTGTAGTTAATAATGAGGATGTAGAAGACGACCCAGTTGATGAATCAAAATTATGTTCCTAGAATGAGTTGAGCCTTCATCCTCTGCCCATGAAATGGATATATAAGCTTGGTTTCAAGGAACCTAACACCAATAGAGAAAGTTTGCGCACCAGCTGCTGCGCATCATGGAAAGGTCAGTGAAGTGTGTATGTATATTAAGGTATTGTAGAGATTGTTGCTTAGTTATGCTTGTGTGTAATAGGATGTAGTTAGTGCTGCAGAACTGATAAAAACACTTGCCTTTTGGTTTGCCCATTGTACATCATCTGCTATAAAAATGCTTGATGAGATGGGGGAGGACTATAAAAATGCACCGGTTGCACTTGCTATCGTGCATTAATGGTACCAGATACACTCAACCAATATAACGTTACACCTTAAAACCTATTTAACTCGATGTTCTCTATAATTGTGTTCAATACAATTGGGTCTGTATGCAACTGCATTCCACTGCTAGCAAACATATCATCATTTTGCTTGGCCATGATGCTCAAAACCCAAGTCGCCTCACCACTGGTGTACCTTAGCCAAAAATAATGCCTATTGAGGAATCCCAAAGAAGCTTTTCTAGTGTATTTAGCTTTCTTGCTGTCAACATTTCAGCAAAATTTTGCTTCATGGTGATAAAACTCTGAATCCACAACCGGTCAGCTTTTGTCCTTAAAAGCTCACCATTCTGGATTCAGTGAGCTCCAGGTTTCTTGATTGAAATCAATTCATGCACCTGATTTGCAACAACTTCAAGGAATAATTCTTTTCTGCAACTATCATGCTTCTGAATTTCTACGCATTTTCTTCTTTAGTTTATCTTGCTCCCTGTATCTGTCCCGTCTTTCTTCTCTCCGACGCTTTCTCAGCACTTGCTCGTCCTTTGCTCTCTCTGCCTCAAGTTCTCGTCTCTTCTGTTCTTCCTTGAGCTTTCGCTTTTTCATCTGCAACCACATATCAGCAATAAATCAAAAATTTCCTTCGAAACACTAAGCTGATTTTACCAAGGCAAAAAGAGATTAAAAACTCCCATGTACATACAGCTAAAAATGTGAAGGTGAAGTGATAATTTACGCATCATATAAATTTTTAGTCAATTTTCAACAGACTTAAGTGCTTTCATAAAACCTAACTGCTAATAATTGCATACATGACAGGAGAACTAACTCCACCGCCCCACACTGCCATCACATGTTAGGTGCTATTAAACATTTATGCAAGCTGAAACTTACTAATTTTCTCACTCCAATATTGGTCCAGTCAAAAGCAAATGCAATTAAAAAGAGGATATAAATTCACGTAGAAAGGGCTTTAGTGAAGTAAAAGAACCGTAATCCAGGAACTGCATAATGAAACAAACAGTTGAAAAGGATCATTCTGAAGTTGCTGTACATACCTTATCATTTCTGATCAATTGAAGGTGTTGAACAAGAGCATGAACTTTCCGCTCATGTGGCTCCATGACAACAGCTCTTTTATTTTCAAGAAGTGGCCGTTTTCGACTTGGTACATCTTTGGGTTTGGATGCAAATGGTAGGCTCGCCTGTAGTGACTTGGGAATTACCAATGGATTGAATTTCCTTGGTTTCCGTTCAATTGGCTGAAACAAACAATCAAATATCCAATATGGAACGGGTTACTATTGGGGTTGGTAGAACAGTAAATATAGACTAAAAAAGGTTACCAGCCACATAACAGCAACTACCTTGTAGAGTGAATCTTTATTCAGAGGAACAGGAATATTGTGTTCCCTCCTCAATTCAGCCACAGTTTTCATCCCTTGCCAGGTCTTATTGCGAGGTTGTAAGGCTGTAGTCAATGGGTTGTAAAACTGAGGAACTTCAACTTGAGTCCATGCACGAAGAAAAACAATGTCACTCATCAGAATTCTGTCCTCAAAGGTACACCGAGCAATCCCTTCCCTTGGTGCCCCTCCCTTTTTTTTGGGTAGGTTACCAATTTCTTCTTTTGCAGCCTGCTTAGAAGAAAAGCAAATAGCAGCTTTCTCAGTTTTATAAAATGAAAAGCACATGCAACTAAACCAAGAACTACGATAACTGAACAATAATTCTCTATAATTTGAGTTATCAACGTAGAACTTCAATTTAACAGTTACTGAAAATGAAACAGCTTCCTCAGGAATCCAATGGCACAATGAAGAAAATAGTGCAATTATTCATTTACCTTTTTGACTTGCCCCCGGATCCCACTGACAGTTCGAACTGCAGCACCTTCAAAGCGAGCAACCTCAAGATCTGATGTAAACATGCTTGTAATAAGTGCAGTCTTCTTGAATATCTTGCAAGGGTAACCAACCAGTTTGATTTTCTTTACTATTTTTGCTGCATGGTTAAACTCGTGCACAACTGCTGTGGCTGTGATTCGAAATGGTGCCTGAAAATCAAATGAAACTAATTAGGGGCAGAAGAAAATTTGACAATTCGTGGGAAAAGGAAAACATTACCTTGTAAAAGAACAAAAAGCAATATATTTCACCATCCAAATAATAATAGACAAAAAGCTGTCTCGAAATAACATTTAAAGCATGCATTTTAAAAAAACAAAAGGGCATCCAACCACTAGACATTACTTCATTCAAACAAACAAAAAAGAAAGATGATGAAAGAAAATTTGCCTTGCCAGATTAGATTCTAATGAATATTTTTCAGGCAAGGAAAAGCTCTGAACAGAACAACAAACCTAACTAAATCTCCAACCACATTCAACTATTGTCCATACCTTTGCTATCAGCTTCAACATAGGATCAGTTTGAACATTACGACAGATATCCATTCACACACTTGTATCTCCACATCGACACATTTAGATAAAAAATTATTCCACTAATACAGGTAACTTGAGGACCTTATCTGGCTCTCCCAACTTCCATGTAAATATGTCTGAAACTAGTTTGTCATTATCATTTCTGTATGAGATTATGTTTTCATTTTCAGGTTTCAAATGATGATATCAACATGATATGTTTAACAAAATTAGTTACCATTCATAAGCCTGTATGTCTTCACTCTGCAAATGATCCAAAATACATAAAAAATTAAGGTGATAGACTACAAAAAGGTTATCCAAGACTCTCCAACTTACAAAGGAGAAGTACCAACTTGACCTGCTTTTGCAATATGACCCACTGATAATCTATGTTCATTTATCGCCAACAGAACATGAAATTCCCAAGGACCAAAATAAAATTTCCCAATTTAAGAATGACGAAAGAAATGTTAACCTGATTGTTTGATAGGCTCTGGACAGCAACTATTCCAGTGTGAGGAGGGGCTAAGGGGCCCCAAAACATGGCAACACAGTGCATGTGCTCTGGAGTGTATTTAAGCATGCGAAGCCTTCCATTGCAATCTTCAATGGCATAGACAGGAGTAGTTTGGTATCGCCTCCATCCAATAGAGACAATGATAGGGTCTCTTGTCTTCAACACTTTCCCATGCCATCTATGGCGTTTTAACCTAGCCTGGAAGAAAAGAAATCAGAATATTTAATAACTGATAGGAAAAGTTTCATGATCAATAGCAGCAAACTGCAAAATATTGATCTCTGTTATTTTTTTTGTTTGCACTTATTTCTTCTCAAAACTCAGAATATTATCAGCTTTATTACAAGTTTTTTGACTTTCACCTTTTGCAGCCGTATAAAAGCCTTACAGGAAGTGAAAATGACATTTCTAAAATTGTCAAATTTACAATGCTAGTCTTCAACAAAAACCAACATTTTACATTCTCTAAATTTTTTTGACACACAGATTGAATTGTTTTGTATAAAGACTTGAGAAAAGATAGCAGTAAATCTACTCAGAGCACTAACTTAAAACCTTCGCTGATAGAAGCAAAGTAACTGCACCTTAAATTTCCTATGCTATCCAAGTAAAAGTTCAAAACAATTTTAAGCAGCATTAACATCCCAAATGACAAACCATTTGAGATAGAAGAAATCAGTAACGCATGAAATTATACAAGGAAAAAGAGAAAGTAATTGTGCCAATAGCATTAGATAAGTGTTTAACATTTTCGAACCTGCATGTATCCAACATTCTCCTCGCCAAGGCCAACACCTCCAACCAGAAGTGGATGAAAAGGATCAAAATGTTCAACCATCTCAAAAGGAACACCATGAACCTCCAACCTCAGATACATCCCAGTCTGAAAGCCTTCTATCTCTAACCGAGTCTCGTCGTCAAGATCATCAAGTTCAGCTATATTCCTTTGTTTTTGTAGCTCAATCTCCTCCTTCAACTAGAGAAATTAACCACCGCAATCAAGTATAAGTCACTAATCCAAACATTGGTAAGCATATTTGTTTTAATGTGTATCAAAAACCTTACCTTGTCAAAATATCCACCTTCACTAGCTTGACCCCTGTGAAACTTAGTTCCATCTTTCCCGTCAGCTTCCTCCTCTGGTGATTCAGATCCATCATATGTAATCTAAAATTAAGGTCACAAAAGCCAATTTTACACATAACATAGAACACACTTCAGGTTCTGAAGTCAGCTGGCACAGCTCTCGTCCATCATTAGATAGAGATAACGTATGGCACTAGAGATCACAACAAACCAATGTAACTTATAAAATCCACTGTTATGAAAACTTGAATTAAAAGGATATTGAGCATCAAATTTTGCTCGAAGAGCAAGTTTTTTCAGCCTTCTCTCCTCGACTGCTGCATCATCTTCATTCTGCAGCGCGCCATTGCCAGATTTATCTATCTTAACACTCTTATGCTTCTCACCCGTTTCTAAATCCTCAAAATCACCATAGACTGAATCATCATCATCATTGCCATTAGCCTCAGAGATTTCATTTCTTTCAGCAGCTTTTGACCAATCTCCAGTGACAAAGCGGTTACGGATACTTTCATAAACCTCTTCCTCTTTCCAATCTTTGAGGTCTCCATAATTTGTAAATTTAGAACAGTCCTCAAAATTGAAATTAGTACCATCCAAACCTTCTTGCGATTTCTGAAATAAAGAAACAAAATGTATATAAAGTCTGATGAAAACAGAGAAGGAAGGCATATCTTCTATCAGCTTACTTAGCACATATTATCAGAAAATGTTGTCCAAAGTGTTGCACCAACCTTGTTTCCTTCACCTTTTGGCTTGAAAAACTCATCTCCATCACTTTCTTCACCGTCACCACCATCTTGATTGCTATTCATCGGTGTTGCAGAAAAAGATGAAGGTTTCCCATATACATGCTGCATAAGACTAATATTTTGTCTTGAGAGAGTCCTTTCCGCCAGTGACTCTTTCCACTTTGAATCATTTCCCATATCATCTTCTAAAATATAATATAAGAAAATAAATCACACATCCTATGCGATTTCCATGTAAAAAAGCAACCTAATGTACCTTTGAACAGTTATACTTCAATAGTATCACATATATTGATGCAAAATCTCAAATATTTTATGAAGGTTGTGATAAACATTAGAAGATGCAACTTCTAAACGTTTGCAGGAGAAAGTACCATCCTTATCATGATCCTCTCCATCTTCCTCAGAAAAATCTGAACCAGAATATGATTGCTTACTGCCACCAGCACCATCATCACTATCAGCATTACTGCCACCAGCACCATCATCACTATCAGCATCATCATCTGAATCCTGCAGAGTTAAATGGTATAATCATTGATAAATAAATACATCAATACGATGCAAAATGATTCATTGTGACACAAAGTGAATTCTTTTTAATGAAAAAGTGAAGAAAAGAATACATTAAGTCTTTGGTAAGTGGCTAACTGAGTTTAACATCAAGAAGTCACCTCAACTACGAGATCTGTACTTGAAAGATCTATTTTGAAGTTGTGACTATGGGAGTAAACTTCTTTATAATGTGGCTTCAAGAATTATCACAGTAATTACTTATCAGAGGAAAAACTGATAATATTACATTATATTCAACACACAAAACAGAAAAGATCCTTAACTTCCTTTCTTTGACACATGATATTGCGTCAAGAAAATAGAGCACCGCATTTTACCTTTAGATCAGCTTCATTTCCAAACATAGCTTTTCTCCTAATCCTTCCATCATGAAACTCGGCTTTTTCCTTAAGTTGATCCTTGAAATTCACTCGCCGTTTTGGAAGATCACTATGCTCTACATCCAAACTATCATTTCCTGCATTTTTCATTGCATCCTCCAATGTAGACTCGTCCTGATCTGAAGACTCTGAATCATCCGGATCTTGATCATCACTTTCGTGAGATAAATCATCAGGTTCTATATGATTTGTCTGCCTATCTTTCGCGTCGATCTGCGTCTCAGAAGAAACAGTAGGATTTCGGCTGAAAAGGGTAATGAAACTATTCTCCAACTTTTCATCTATTGAATACTTTGTGCTTTGTAACGATTTCACCAAGGTTTCACCAACATCTCTCTCGTTTCCTACTATTAAGATCATATAACACTGTGATCAATGGATTGCAACTAGGAAATTGACATAACTGGAAAAATCTCTATCAAGTTTAAGATATATTATTTACAATCAAAAAGGAAAGTAAGTCTTGAGGTAATCATGGACACCATAATTGTACTCTGAAAGCAAATGATTAAAGCAAGACAAGTGATTACAGATAAAAGCAATATTTGTAACAAAATTGTAAGGAAATGTAAACCTTTGAGTGCCTTTCCACCATTTTCATCATCAACTTTTGAGAACTGGACAAAATGGTCATTTATGTTAATGTAGACTGCATCCTTATCATACAACAGATCCCCAAGCCCAGACATTGGAGCATAAAAGAGCTTTTCCTTGTCCCGCAGGCCCTTCTTTTTGGCAGCTGATGGTAGAGGGCATGGATCAGCCAAGGCAGTAACACCAGCCAAATGATAATCACCAACACCAGCAATATGTACCTATATGCAGACTATCTTATTAGATCATAATTCAACGAGAAAAGACAAGGACTGCTGGATGTTCTGATGGTATATGTGAGACATCTGAAAAGCTTATTTTGTAAATTTTGAACTAAAACAAATCAAAACTAGGGCTCAAGTTTAATCTAGTCCAACCAGAAACTTTATTCTGAATTTAACCAAATAATAAAAGATAAATGTTTAAGTTAGTTTTTTGTAATTGTTTAACTAAAGTATAGAACTCTTAACATTCAAACCATGAGAAGCACATCAATCATAGACAACTCCTAAAATATGCTTGAACAAGCACTGTATGGTTGTTATAAAATAAATAAATTAAATGAAAAGTTACAGTTAAGAGAGCACACCTTTGTTCCTTTCTTCAGATTACAGCCACGCAAATACCCATATAATATCACATTCCTATCACATTTACTGTTCAGATGTACTATTTCAGGTGGAGTTACATCTTCAAAGCGATCCACCAAAACGTATGGATGGGAAGTTCTCCAGGACAACGGATGAAATTTCATGACAGAAATAAATCGCGCAAGGTTATGAACTTCACGCTTAGAATACCTGTTCATTTAGGCAATTTTCCAAATTAATGAAATTTCTACAATGACCTAATATATAAATTTCCACACAATAACATGTATGTGAATTCAGTATACTTACTTCCCATGAATAAGGCCAGACAAGTAGAATAACTTTGCCCCATCATATATTTCAGTCCAGAAACGGTGCTTGAGACGTTGCTTTGTTTTTTTCAATTTCTTAGCATCATTAAACTTATCAAGGTGAGTAAGGACCCCCATAACCTTTGGGAATCCATGAACTTGCAAAATGTTTAGAAATTCAAAAGTTTCCTGCATCATAAAAGAATATAAAATTAAGTACTTGCTATCCTATAATGGAGGCTAATCCATACTCTCAACTCCTTTGCACCTCAAAAAAGAGGGAAGATTCAAAAGTCTTAAGAAAATGGCTTTTCTTTCAGCAGAAAAATATAAGTAAGCACAATCATGGTCCTGTTACTACAATATCAGCAACTAACAACTGGCGATGAATCAGCAAATCAGATTTATAAATTTATACAAAACCATAATTTAGTTCCACAGAAAGTTAAAACCATTTGAAAAAGTGTACATAATTCATTGCATGAAATGAAAAAGAGAATGCTAAGAAGCAGACATCATACTAAAATCACCTCACCATTTCAAAACCGTAACTTCCATCTATCAAAAGGAGTGCTAGATCAGCAAACTTCGCACAATCAATCATACCATTTATGTCATTTGGGCATTCAACAAACTGAACTCTTCGCTGCTTGCCTAAAGAAATAATTACAGAATCCAGTGAGCTCCAAAACACAACAATGATAAAATATCCTTTTGCATTTGTACCTTGTGAGAATAATGCAAACCCACACCTGATACAATAGTTATTGGTCCTCGAACCTCAGGCAAGTTATGCTTAGTGTAATGCTTTACAAGACACTTTATCAGAAGTGACTTCCCTACCTGCCACCAAATTTAGAACTCAACATAAAGAGATGAAATTTCCAAATTTTCAAGGACAAGCCATGCATCGTGTTTAAATTTTTCATTCTCATAAATTAGCTTTCAATTATATTAACACCAATGAAATACAAACCCCATGTCTTCAGAAGTTCAAATTTTCTACAACTAAAAGAGAAAAGGAGGGAAGTTCTCCCCAGAAGTTCAAAACTTTACAGATTATATCATTTAACAAATACCATTATGATTATAAAGTAAACAAAAGCACCAAACCTCCTAGGTGTAACAAAGAGTGGTACTAGCATAATACCTGAGGCGGTCCATGCACAACTACAACATAAGGAGCCGGTTCGCCATAGGTTCGATCAATAATTGGCACGTGAAGCCGTTTCTGCTCTTTCTCTACCGCTCTTGATTGCAAACGCTTGGCCTTCACAGCAGACCTAAAAGCGAATGCCTAAACCAAACACATTAAACACACAATACATATGCAAGTTACTCGCCCCTAAAACATTCACAAACACAAACAAAATGAACTATTAAACTCAATGCAAGAACAGAAGTTTATACAAGAAAAACGAAAAGACACCTTAGGGTTTTGTTTGCTCTGATCTCCTGCCGTATCTGCAAGCTGTTTCTTCCCTTTCTTATCGGATTTCGACTTTTTCTTGACAGATGGACCAGCTTGGCGCGACCGGTGAGCCTTGTGCGACTGCTCCAGGCTGCCGCCATCCGCAGCCATTCTCTTCTCCGGTTAACGAAACAAACAAAAGAAGAAATTTCTTGGGAGGGCGTTAATGGAGAGAAGTGATATCCTGTGAGGAGAAGGATTGAGTACAAAAACGAAGAATTTGACTGGCATAAAGGATGGTAGGAAATCAGTAGGGTTTTGACCACTTCCAGCAAACGCTGTCGTTTTAAATCTGATTTTTTATATTTTCAGAATTATCATATAATTCTTTTCGTATTTATTTTATATTTACATTTACTATTTTTATAAATTTGTATTAAATTGTAGAGTATTTGATTCAATTTAAACGTGTACTTGTCTATATAAATTCATGTAAGTTTAAAATTTTAAATCTATCATTAAATATTGTCTTAACATGAACTTATTATTAAGGCCATGCCTTGACTATTTTGAATTTATCAAAATATAAAATTCAAATAATGTACTTTTTGAGGCTATTTATAAAGTTGCTTGAATTTGATATTTAAGTTAATTTGTGATAAGAAAATTAGCTACAGTCTACACAAATTGAGTTCACTTCGAATTTTAAAAATATTGAAAGTCTGTTTATTTTTAAAAAATTAAAAATACAGTTGAACTTGTACTTGAATAGAATTTGAATTGTTGAGTAGTATATATAATATTATCGACTAATTTCTTGTGAGGTATTAAAAACAGTTTAGTATCTCATACTTTACTTAGGGGTGAGCATTCGGGCCAATCGGGCCAAATTTGAGCTATTCGGGTAAAACCCGAATTACCCGAATTTTTTTTTATATTACCCGGCCTGAACCCAAAATTATAATTACCCGAACTTTCCGGCCCGAACTCGAAATCGCACTTACCCGACCCGAACCCGAAATTTCAATTACCCGAACTTTTTGGCCCGAATTCAAAATCGCACTTACCCGGCCCGAACCCGAAATTTCAATTACCCGAACTTGTTGGCCCGAACTCAACATTTTAATAACCCGAACTTATCTGGCCCGAAAATTTTGAGTTACCCGAAATAAATATAAAAGGAAGAGAGTCCAAATATTACAATTGCACAGTTCAGCAGCCCATCTCACCGTTATATAGTAATAATTATTGAAAAGTGTAAACCACATTCGATATGCAGCCCAAATCCAATTACTAATCCTAAAATTTTGAGGTCCTAAGGAAATAAAACATTCACCT
>JANZXV010000001.1:17783877-17828682 GCA_027576455.1 Erythroxylum roigii | reverse complement strand
ACCCTGATTTAACACTATATAACCCATCCCTAGAAAAGTGCCAGCAGAAGCGATCAGGAGGCAAAGACGGTGAAATAAGGATTTTGAAAACATGTTGAGCATCATCTAGGGTTAATACGCCATTGACAAAAGAATACTCCCACCCCGAATTATCCGAATTGAAAAGATGACTAACCTGCAAATCCTCTAAACCGGCCAGCGGATTAGAACGCACAAAAAACCCCTCATCGCAATTCAGCCATGGGTCATTAAAGACCGAAATAGACTGTCCATCTCCCACCCTCCATCGAGCTCCTTTCCCCAGCAATTGTTGGGCGGAGAAAATGCTCCTCCAAATAAAGCTAGGGTTCCAGCCTTCACTAGCTTGCAAAAAATTACAGTCGGGAAAATATCGAGCTTTGAACAGCTTACTCGGCAGCGAATTGGGATGGGATAAAAATCGCCACCCCTGCTTACACAGCATCGCTAGATTAAAACAGTATAAATCTCGAAAGCCCATACTGCCCATCTTCTTCGGAGTGCAAAGCCTTTCCCATTTGGCCCAGTGCAGTTTGGATCGATTACCTGAGGAGGACCCCCACCAGTAGGCATTCATCATCTTATGTAAATCATCACAAACACCCTGAGGGAGAAGGAAGAAGAACGTAGGAAGTGCTTGTGCGATGGTTTTGAGGACAACCTCTTTCCCCGGCTTAGAGAGCAGACGGTTTGTCTAGTTGTGTATACGTTTACTGAGTCGATCCTTCAGAAACGCAAAAATCTGTCTTTTATTTCTCCCAACCAGAGAGGGGAGACCTAAATACCGTCCATGGTTGATTAGAGTCGAAACTCCCAAAATCAGCATCGCCTCCTGCTTCACCTCCTCCTTCGTATTAGAACTAAACAAAATCCCCGATTTTTGATAATTTATCGCTTGACCCGACGCTCTCTCGTACATGGCAAGAATCCGATTTAGATTATGACACTCCATCGACGAGGCTTTAAAAAAGAAAAAGCTGTCATCAGCAAAAAATATATGCGAGATATTAGGCGCTCCTCTGCAAATGGATATACCGTGGATATCACCTTGAGCCTCCGTCGTCCGTAAGAGCGCCGATAAGCCTTCAGCACATAAAATAAAAAGATAGGGACTGAGAGGATCTCCCTGTCTGAGACCACAATGAGGAATAATAGGACCCACATGATGACCATTAAAGACAACCGAATACTGGACGGTAGAAACGCACAACATGATCCATTTAATCCACCGAGCATCAAATCCCAGTTTTATAAGAATAAATTCAAGAAAACCCCAGTCAACTCTATCATATGCCTTGCTGATGTCAATCTTCAACGCCATATCCCCAATAGAGCCTCTTCCTTTATTCTTCATATAGTGAACTATTTCGAAAGCAACCATGATATTATCAAATATTAGTCTTCCTGGGACAAACGCTGATTGCAAAGGGGAGATAATCCGAGAGAGAAGAACCTTGAGTCTGTTGGCAAGAACCTTAGCGATGATTTTATAGATCACATTGCAGAGAGCGATAGGCCGTAGATCATTCATATTGCTGGGCTTATCTTTCTTCGGAATGAGAACAATATTAGTGTTGTTTAGAGAATCAGGGAATGCACCATTCTCCAACCACCGGCAACTCTGATTAAGAACATCATCTCCTACTATGTCCCAACAATTCTGGAAGAAAGCAGGGTTCATACCATCAGGGCCGGGCGCTTTATCAGGATGCATATCGAAAATGGCTGCTTTGAATTCCTCCATAGTAAAGGGGGCCACTAGTGAAGCATTATCAGTCGCCGTCACCACCGGACGAATACACTCAAACTCGGTTGTAGATGGGGCTAATAAAGGAGCTGCGAAAAGTTCATTGAAATAATTCAACACAATTGAGCACATAGTGTTCATCTCCGACACAATGTTTCCGCGGTCGTCCTCTAGAAACTCAATGTGATTAACCCGTTTTCTTTGTGAGGCCTGAGAATGAAAGAATCTGGAATTAGCTTCACCATGCTTAAGCCAAAAAATTTTGGATCTTTGTTTCCAGTAAATGGCCTCCTGAGCAAGGAGAGTCGAGAGCTCCGATTTAAGCCTTACTAAACGCTCATCATGAACATTAGCCTGTCGGGCCACATCAATTCTTTTTTTTAATCGCGCAATCCGAAACTTAAAGTTATGGTCCTGAGAATTATGCCATTTAGAAAGAGCCGCACTACAGGCAACAATTTTATCCAACACCCCGACAATCCTATCCTTAGACCAGGCGCCAGCCACCACTTCCAGGAAGTCATTATTAAGCAACCAGGAATTCTCAAACTTAAACCGATGAACCCTTTGCACTGGAAACACGCCACTAGCAGTAAGCTTAATTGGATTATGATCGGTGTATGAGCTGACCAAATTAAAAAGCTTGTGGTAAGAGAAAAAATTAATCCAATCCGTCGTGACAAAAGCTCTATCCAAACGCTCCAAGACTAGCGAATCCGAACCCCTACCCCGTTCCCAAGTGAAGCCAAAACCCATAAGAGGAACATCAATTAACTGACAATCGGCAATACATGCGTTAAACCCCTCCATGAGCGAAACAGGGTAATCCCGACCACCAATTTTGTCATTAACGGAAAGAAGATTATTAAAGTCGCCCATGCAAACCCATGGTAACTGTGAGCGACGCGAAAGAGCCTTAAGCAGTTCCCAACTACTCCGCTTCCTATGAGATTCTGGGAAACCATAGAAACCTGTGAATCGCCATCGAAAATTACTAGAATGAATAATTTCCAGATCAATATGATTGCTCGAATAACCCAAAACAGTAGCATTACTAGCATTATTCCAAAAAAGAGCAAGACCCCCACTACGACCATTCCGGTCAACAGAAAAGCAACAATCAAACTTCAAAAGAACACGAAATTCCTCCATTCTACGCGAACTAACAAGAGTTTCACTAAGAAAAAGAAAATTAGGCTTATTGACATTAACAATGTCCTTCAGCGCATTCACTGCACGCAGGTTGCCCAAGCCCCGGCAGTTCCAAGCAATACAAATCATGACAATCGGCGGGTCTCATAGATAAGACCGGCCGTTGATAATTCAGTAGCATTGTAATCTATACCACCCCCTGTAAGATCTGAAATCTTAACCACAAGCTCTGCGTCTTCTTTCTCACGAATAGACAGTCTTTGAAATTCAGGTTCCATGTCTAAACAAGAGAAACACCCAGCGATAAACTCGGACAAAGAGAAAACTAGCAAGACAAAAACATGTACGACGACATGACGAAAACTTGCACCCCAAGAGAGAAAAAACGGGCAAGACCTTTCAAAACCTAACGACAATCGTACCACGTCATAACCAAATCATTGCTCGATGTTCACTTCTTCTTCGTACAACCAGAGAAGGAAACTCAACCATCATAAACTATCTTACCATTTTCTCCTCCACGGTAGAAGAACTCACGACAATCGGAGACCTATTTTTGATTGCCATAGGATTAGGAAGCCTTCATCACCGCCGTCGCAACTATTGCAATTGACAGATTTTTTCGCGTGGTTTCTTGCTTTTGCGATTGCCCCAATTGAATATTTAAACTTTAAATTTTTTCAGTTCGATGTCCGGTCCGATTTTTAAAACATTAATATTAAGAGATTATTTTATAATCTTAAAAATTTAAAGATTATTTTATAAATTTAAAAATTACCTCATTCTTCGCATTTACCGTTGTTACATATAAAAGGCAAAAAAGAAAAGAAAAGCATCAAGAATAAACTGTAGAGTCTTCTTCTTGTTCATTTACGGATCTCCAGACCCTGTAGTGGAAGCTGGAAGCCTCAAGCCTCGTATCTTCGGTAAAAAGCCAGTGTATCCGTCATTTGTTGGATCTAAATCATGGGCGTTGGATTCTGAGTATCACTTTTATTAAAACCAATCAAAATATCTGAACTTTTCTTAAAAAGTATCCAATCTAGTTTATAGTTTTTCTAATTTTTCCCAAGCTCGCTCTTCGTTGGCTTCTCAAACAGTTAAGAAGCAAAAGAAAAGTCCTCTTTAATGGCATCTAGCAGCAGAACAAAGCACTCTGTAGAAGATGAAGCGCGGGATGAGGAGGAGGAAGAGGTAAGATTCTTCTCCATCTGCCCTTTTTTTTCCCCTTTCTTTCATTTTTTTTCGTTTGACTCAGTTGGGTTGAGTCTAAGTTTCTAAATTAGAATTCAAAAAATTCCTTATGCGCTCTGCTTGATAATTGATTATGACTGATATATAGTTCTTGTCGTAATTGGGAATGAATTGATCGATTTTCTTTTTGTTTTATGAAATGGGGCGGGTTTTGGCAGCTCGAAGGATTTGATGATTTCACTATCGCCTCTTCGTGGGAAAGGTATGCACTTTTTATTTCTATAAATTAAATTCGAAACTTGAAGTCGGATTACTCCGCATGATATGACTTTGGAAATGAAAGTGTTCATTGTATTTTAGGTTTATATCGGAAATAGAGGCAATTTGTCGGCAATGGCAGGCTGATGGTCCAAAGAACTTGTTGGTACGCCAATTTAGATGTTGAAGTTGCTGTTTAATTTTGTCTTTTAATGTTCTAATTGGTTATTTTTTGCATTGGGAGTTTAGGTATATGATGTATATTCTTTGATTAAATAGGAAAAAGGGGCTATTCAGTTGGAGTTTTTGCAGAACTTATATGTAGCCAAATTTGAGTTGAAATTTGCCACAAAAAGCTATAACATAGAGTATTACTTTGAACCTGATAGTAGAGGTAAGATCACCATTTCATCATCTTAAGTTTGTGTTTGCAACTGTGCATCTTCATTGAGGCTAGGGCTTTTGCAGGCAAACCTGCAGATTGGAATTCTGCCTTACATGATTTGCAGTTATGTTTTGGAGTGAGAGAATTTTTGGTATGTATAAAACTTGCTCTTTCTATATTTTTTTTACATCACTTGTTTCTATCATTATGTTCATATTTAATGATATTCAGATTGTCAGGTAATTGCTCCTCAAAGTGCCAGTGGAGTTGTTCTTGATGCACCTGAAGCATGTAAACTCCTAAGTGCAATTGCAATTGCCTTGTCAAATTGTTCAAGGTGTGGTTTTCAGTTGCTATTGCTGTTAGTTACTCAATTATGAGACTATGCTTGTTTCTGGTGCCAAATCATTAACTTTAGTATGTGCGATCCATTTTCTGCTAGGCATACTATTAAACCAGCATTATGGACTTCTTTTCAAGCAACTCCTACTTTAGACAATAATTTGTCTCTATTGTTGCATTAGAAAAAGGAATATTCTTAATTATCTCTAACTCCTTATAATTGGCTTTTAAAGCTTGTGGCCAGCATTTGTTCCAGTGCATGACCCATCTCGGGAAGCTTATATTGGGATTCAAAATATGGGGACTGTCTTTACTAGAAGATTCGAGACAGACCGCATTGGTAGCCAGGTTCCTGTGAAGCTAATGCATTTGGAGGGCTTATATGAATTATTCCTTTCAAAGTTTGTAAGTTAGTTACTTATTGTTTCTGAATTTTTTTTGTTCAGTATCTAATTATTAACTTATCTGATACTTCTTTCCATTCCTATGATATGGGTTGTGTCATGATATCTGAGTTTCTCAGCTATATATGACATCTTCTCATTGTATTCATTTGGTCTTTGGGTGAGATGATCACAAATATCATTTGTTTGAACTTCTGTCGATTGCACTATTATTAACATCTCTATTTGAGTGATATTCTGTTTAAAAATGATTCCATATCTAAGCATGTGCATTTGCACTTCCATGATTGGTTATTTATTCATTTATTTGAAAGTAATTTAATCACTTCTACAAGTCACTGAGTATATTATTTCTGTATCTATTTCTCAGACCTACTCCATGTTAGACCTCCAAATCCATCATTTGAAAGTTCATTTTACCATGAAGTCAACCTACCTAACTGTTGCATGTTATGATGACAATGATGATCTCCAAGTTCTTAATGATGAAAGCAAGGAGTATGTAGGAAAGTTTGGGGGTGACACCCATAATAAATCACAATGGGATGATGATTGCCCTTGGAGTGAGTGGTATTCTGTAGAGGACCCCATAAAAGGTGACCTTTTTCTTGTAACATTGTATACTTTTTAATTATTCTACTAGGGTGAAATTGTTGTACCTGATAATATCAAAAAGTTGTGTTTTGTTGACCTTTCTTTTCTAGAAATTAGGCTTTTCCATGCTTTGATACACTGAATGCAAACAGGATTTGAATTAACAGCCATGTGGTCAGAAAAGGTAGTTGAAAATGCCCTAGAAATGGCGGAGTTAGAAAATACTTCACCTCATGAAGCTGAGAAGTGGATGATACTCCCAATTTTATCCCCAAATTTGTAAGTAACTATCCAAAAATCTTCATAATATTGTGTTAGAGTATTGCACATATGATTTATAGGTGCCATGATCTTTAAATATGCAGTTTAGCAATTATTGTTTACATATTTGATTTCTAATTCTCTTTCTAATTAAAGGTCCACATATGTACACAAGTTTTGTAACCTTGATTTTATAGTTCTTCGATTCAAAATATAAAACTCGAATTACTATGAACAAGATATTTCTCTCTATTGCTTATTGTCATGCATAACTGTGAAAAAGTGCATTTGATAGTTTTTTTATACATCAAGGTGGCAAACAATAATATGTCTACAACTGAACTATATATCTATAAATCACATATAGATTTTGTTGATATTTCCTAGGTGTTAATGACTCCTAAAAGTTAGCTAAATTAGATCAATTAGAATATTATGTACAACTGTTAGTTTCCTAAAATAACTCCTTATATTCCTATATATACTTGTATCTATGTTTTGGTAGTTAAGAGAATAATCATATACATATGTTCAACTTATATTTCTGCATGGTATCAGAGAATTCGTGAACATACCTAAACCTTAGCTGCCACCTGATTAGACCTAAACCCTAGCCGCCACCTACTTTCTCTAATCCTACCCATCTATGTCAACCATGTTCGACATCTCTGAATCATCCAACCCATCTGTTCAAATACCTCCACCTCATAATATGATTGAATGGAGAGAATTTTCTTCGCTGGTCTCAATCAGTTAGAATTTACATCTACGGTAGAGGCAAGATTGGATATCTGACTGGTGACAAAAAGGAACTAGCAGCTGATGATCCTACACATGGAATATGGCATGTTGAAAACTCTATGGTTATGACGTGGCTGGTGAATTATATGGAAGAGGATATCAGCTCCAACGACATGTGTTACCACACTGCTAAAGAGCTATGGGATAATGTGAATCAGATGTATTCTAGTTTGGGAAACCAGTCCAAGGTGTATGAACTGACTCTGAAATTGGGCGAGATCTACCAAGGTGAGGACAACGTTACCAAGTACTTCAATTCTCTGAAATGTTTGTGGCAAGACTTAGATTTGTTTAATGACTATGAATGGACATACCCTGATGACTATTAACCATTATTGGAAAACAGTAGAGGATAACCGAATTTTCAAGTTCTTGATTGGTCTTGATGTTGAGATTGATGAGGTTGGAGGCAAGATTATTGGGAGACAACCACTCCCATTCATTGGGGAAGTCTTTGCAGAAGTCTGACGTGAAGAGAGTAGATGAATTGTGATGCTTGGCAAACGAAATCCTACACCTACTATTGAAAACTTAGCCTTGATTGTTGGGAATGCTGTTGGCCGTGCTAAGAAGATTGAGGAGAAGTCAAGGGAAATAAAGGCACTGGTTTGGTGTGACTACTGCAATAAAGCTCATACCCGAAAAACATGCTGGAAACTCCATGGAAAACTGGAAAATTGGAAGGTGTTAGAACTCTAGCTTAATATGCCAGAGGTAGTGTATATTATGGATTATAATAGAGGATGTTTATTGCTATTACAAGGTGATATACTGGACACCTTCCTTCCCAGAGCTGAATATAGCTCCTCAGAGAGAATTCATTCTCTCTGTCTACAATATTATTCTCCTCACTTCTTTCTAGCCGGATCCTTCTCTCTCTCTGCGCCCCCACCCCCTTAACTACCCCTACGTACATTCTGTTATTTTCCTTGTACCCATTCAGCCCCCATGCGCCTAACTAACTCTAACATCATTCCTCTTAGCCCCCTCTTTCTTTCTCCTCGAGTACACTCTCCATATCCTAGGCTTATTGTTATTGGTCCTAACATTGCCCCCTTCCCCAAGAGCAGCCTTGTCCCTGAGGCTGAAATGAGGAAATTGGCTCCGAAGAACACATTTGTCTTCCCATGTAGCATTCTCCGCCGGTTTACCCTTCCAATGAACTAACCACTGCTGAGTTGAGTGTCCCGCCTTTGTAATCACTCTGTTGGCTAGTACAGATTTAGGTTCAACAACATCCTCTAATTCTACTTCCATTCCTTCCGGCAAGGTTTCCTCAATTGTATAGTATCCCACAACCTTCTTTAGTTGAGACACATGAAAAACATGATGAATTCTAGAATGTAGTGGAGGTTTAAGTTTATATGCGAAAGCTCCATATTTTTCCAGAATTTGGAATGGACCAAAGTACCTGGCCGCTAGTTTTTGATTAATTCGTTGGGCCATCGTAAGTTGTTTGTGAGGGCGGAGCTTAAGAAATACCCATTCTCCCACCGCGAAGGATAACGGAGTCCTCTTCATATCTGCATACTTCTTCATCTGTTCTTGAGCTCGCTGAAGATTGTATTTGAGCTGATGTAAGGCCTCATCTCTATCTACCAACTCTCTTGCCACAACCTCTACCTTTGTTTCACGTTGTAAAAACCGAACTAGTGTTGGAGGTTTTCTGCCATAGACCAGTTCAAAAGTTGTGGAACCTGTGGATACATGGAAGGTAGTGTTGTACCACAGTTCAACCCATGAAATCCAATAAGACCAATGTTTGGGTTGTTCAGAAGGAAAACACCTCAAATAGGTTTCTAAACATCGGTTGAGAACTTCAGTTTGTCCATCCGTTTCCAGATGATAGGAGGAGCTCATTTTAAGCATAGTACCTTGTAGTCGAAATAATTCCCGCCAAAAATAGCTCACAAATAAAGGGTCACGATCACTTATGATTGATAATGGAACTCCGTGTAGACGTACTACCTCTTTTAGAAACACTTCAACCACACTTTTAGCAGTGTACGGATGCTTCAGAAGAATGAAGTGACCATATTTGGATAACCTATCCACCACAACCAGTATTGCTTCATATCCTTTAGATTTAGGAAGTCCCGTGATGAAATCCATTGAGATATCTTCCCAAATCTGATCGGGAATAGGTAAGGGTTGCAGCAGACCCCCAGGAGAAGTGGCTGTATATTTCTGTCTTTGACATGTGTCACAAGACTTAAACAAAGTCTTCAATGGACTTCTTCATACCAATCCAATAAAGATTGTTAGCAATCCTCCTATATGTGCGTAGAAAACTTGAATGGCCTCCTATAGGTGAAGAGTGAAACTCCTTTAGAAGTAAAGGAATGAAAGTGGATTGAGCTGAAATCACTAAAATAACATGACCTAGATATGTGACGGTTCTTCTCCCAAAACTGCACTTCTGCTTATTAACTACAAAGTGATTTGCTTGTAAGACCTCCAAGACATTTGCTAAGTGTAAAAGATGAGTATCCCAATCAGCACTATATATGAGGATGTCGTAAAAAAAAATCAGCCCAAACCTCTTAAGGAAAGGTCTAAAAATATCATTCATAATTGACTGAAATGTGGCTGGGGCGTTGGTCAATCCGAATGGCATTATGAGGAACTCATAGTGACCATCATGTGTTCGGAAGGCCGTTTTATGAATGTCCTCCCTCTTGATCCTAATTTGATGATAACCAGATTTGAGATCTAGTTTAGAAAAGAATCCGGCACCATTAAGCTCATCTAATAATTCATCCACCATCGGAATAAGGTGCTTGTTTGGTATGGTGACCCGATTTAGCGCTCTATAATCCACACACGTTTTCCATGAAGCATCTTTCTTCTTGACTAAGATCATTAGGCTGGAATAGGCTCTAGAACTAGGGCGAATGATACCCATTTGCAACATTTGCTGCACCTGCCTTTCAATCTCATCTTTGTGTTACTCCTTCAACCGATAAGAAATCACCACTTAAGATAGCAAGTAGGCACACTGAATCTTCAGGATACACACTGCCTCTCCTTGGTGTGGCTTGAAATCCTGCATTGCCATATAGCTGCACACTTTGTCCCTCACGACGGAATTGCATGGTCATCTCCTTCTAATCCACTATGACCTTTCTTAATGTTTGTAACCAAGCAACCCCTAGGATCACATCCATTCCTCCTAAATCCAAGACATAAACATCAATCTTCCACTCTATTTCTCCCACCCGAATAGGAACTTCTAAGCACTTCCCTTTAGTAGTCACCCTATGGCCATCTCCCAATCTGATTCCTAGTGCTTTACTCGGCCCCATTGTCAACCCTAGACCACTAACCAGCTCAGGTGAAATGAAGTTATGGCTGGCCCCGCTATCCACTAAAATCACAATTGAAACCCCCTGTAACTTCCCTGCCAACCGCATAGTTTTAGTCTCGGGTTCATTGCTTCATTCACTCCAAATACTCCTATGGTTTGGCATTCTAGAGCTATCTCACCCGCCTCTTCAGTTTCTGCTTCTAATGCTACAATTTCTCCATTCTCATTCAAGGTTTCGTTGTCATCCAAAATCAGTAATCTCAGCTGTCTTTCTGCACACTGATGAAAAGGATGAAACCTCTCCCCACATCGGAAGCAAAGACCGTTAGCCTTTCGATCCATGAGCTCCTGGTACGAGAGGTGACGCAACTCCCTGTTCCTCTTCGTCGATAGCCTCCTATCACCCTCTGACCGCCTTGTTGGTGTCACCATGGGTGGAACGACCATTCGGTTCTGCGCATGGGGTTTAGGTTGAGACCCGGATATTTCTCGGGTTCTTCCTGCCCTAAAGCCGCCAACATACCTACCACGACCCATAGGGTTTGGAGGCTCCATCTCCCGATGGTTCGGGTTGACCCGAAAATTGCCCCTAAAAGGACTCCCTCGGTGTGGAGTCCAGACGCACGTTCGAGAGCTCAAGCTTTCAACACCTCCATACTCACCATTTACCTCATCTTCCACCGCCCTCGCTATTTTCATCAGCTGATACCTGTTCACCGGTCCGAATGTGCCTACTCTCCTTCGTATGTCAGCTCGCAAGCCACTCATGAAGTACCCCATAAATTGCTCCTCCGGTAGTCGACCCACTTGCAACGAGATGAACTCGAAGGCCTCAATGTATTCCTCCACCGAGTCCGTTTGTCTCAGATCCGACAGCTCTTCAAAAGGATTATCAAATCTTCTCCCTCCATAACGATCGATTAGAGCTCTCTTAAATTTCTCTCAATCTAGCACTTCCTCTGTCTCCCTCAGAAGGTTAAACCAGTGTATGGTTGAACCTTCCATACTCAAAAGAGCTAGTTTCATTTTTATCGGTTCTGAGGTATTATGAACCTCAAAATGCACTTCCACCCTAGTAATCCACCCCAAAGGATCAGCATTGTTCGAGATCTGAAATGTACTTTCTTTTTGAACTAATAGGTCGGAAGGAACGAGAGTTGGGTTTTCTTCTCAATTGGCACTTCTGGTTACTGCACTGGATATGTCCTTCAATGCACAATTTATGGAGGATTTTGTTTCAGGTATTGGATATAGCATTGTATTATCTGGTGAATGTAGCTTATGCACAAATTATAGTTTGGTAATTCTTTTTATGCTCATTTCCATTTATCATATTTTTGTTCACAACAGTTGACAATCCAACTTCTGATAACTTGAAGTCCTCAATGGTTGTGCCCCCACCAACTGTTCTTGATCGTGTGTTCAAAGATCTCTTTCATGATGGTTAGTTTTCCTTCTTTACTATTTGACTTCTTACTTTTAATATTTTTTGTATTCTTGTTGACAGAACTGAATAAGAAAACCAAAACAGAAATTTTATAAACTTGTTCTTTAATTGCTACATCTTAAATAGAAAAAACACAACTAGTATAGAATCATTATCCTAGCTACTTATCTCTACTGATCTGCAACACCCTAACTACTTAGTATTGGTTTATGAATCTAGGATAAGATTTTCCTATTTTATTGGAATCATTATCTACTAGATATTAGTTTTCCTAATTTACCAAGACTCCCCCTCAAGTTGGTGCAAAAATTTCTATCATTGCCCAACTTGCTAACTTGAAGATTGAATGGTTGTCTTAACAATCCTTCAGTAAATATGTCTACATCTTGTTGTGTGGTTGGAATAAATGAAGTACAGATTATTCCTGCTTAAAGTTTTTCCTTAATAAGTGCTTATCAATTTCAACGTGTTTTGTCTTGTCATGAAAGACTGGGTTATGGGCAATACTTATGACTGCCTTATTATCACAGTACAATCTCATTGGAAAGCTCATGAGAATTTGAAGATCTTCCAAAACTCTTTGTAGCCATAGAAATTCACATACACCTTGAGCCATTGATCTAAATTCTACTTCAGCACTGCTCCTAGTAGCTACATTGTGTGTCTTACATCTCCATGTGACTAAGTTGCCCTAAAGGAATGTACAATATTTAGAAGTCAATCTTTTATCAGTAATTGATCCTGTCCAGTCTACATTAGTATAGACCTCCACTCTACTTTCATTCTTTTTTGAAACAAGGCCCTTTTCGGGAGTGCCCTTTAAATATTGAAGGCTCCTCTACACAGCTTCTTGTGCTTCTCGTATGGGGAATGCGTAAACTAACTAACCATACTTACAGAAAAGGCAATATCAGGTTGTGTATGAGACAAGTAGATCAATCGCCCTACCCATTTCTGTTACCTTCTTGTATCCACTAGGATTCCATCTTTAACATCTCCAAGTTTGACATTAAACTCTACTAGAGTGTTTGAAGGCTTGCATCCACTCGTTCTAGTCTCCTTTAAGATATCTGAAATATACTTCCATTGTGAGACCACATTTTTCTATTTTTATCTTACTACTTCCATTCGAAGAAAATATCTTACATGGCCTAAGTCCTTAATTTCAAACTCCTTGGCCAAATTTAGCTTAAGTTTCCTCATTTCTTCTATATCCTCTCCATTTCAAATTATATCATCCACATAGATGATCATAATTGAAATTTTTTCTTTGATGGATCTCTCTTAGTGAACAAAGTGTAATCAAATTGTCCTTGACAATAACTTTGACCCTTAACAAACTTTGTGAATCTTTCAAACCAGGCTTTGGGAGACTGCTTAAGACTATGTAAGGATTTTTTAAATTTACATACCTTGGTTCCAAAGTTTTCAGAGAATCTAGGGGGAGACTCCTTATATACTTCATCTAGCTTTCCATTCAAGAAAGCTTTCTTTACATCTAATTGATTTAGAGGCTAGTGAAGGTTGACATCCATTGAAAGGAAAATTTGAATCGTGTTTAACATTGCCACTAGTGAAAAAGTCTCAAAATAAGCTATGCCATATGTCTGTGTAAAGCCTTTAGTAACTACCCGAGCCTTGTACCTCTCTAAGTATCCATCATAATTAAATCTTAAAGTAAACACCCATTTACATCCAACAAACTTCTTTTCCATTTGGTAAATTGACTTCTTCCTAGGTTGCATTCTTTTCCAAGGCTTTCGTCTCTTCAAGAACAACTTCTTTCCACTTAAGAACTTTTAGAGCCTCTTGAAGATTGTTGGGAATAGGAATACTAGATGCTGTGAAATAAAGGTATAATACATGGGTGAAATATTTTTGTATGACACAAAGTTGGAGAGACAATGTTGTGTACAAGATCTTAATACCTTTCCTAAGAGATATAGGGAGATCAATTTGAGAAGAAGAGTTTAGCTTAGAATCACTGCTAGGAATACTTTCAAGAATATGAACTTTTGTGAAGCATAATGATTTTCTTGATCTAACCTTTGGTTAGACTCATGAAGATGATGTAGAATGGTGACCTTTTGTTTTTAGTACTAGGTGTTCCTTTGAATATACAAGACCTTTGTATCGTTTCTCACATATCTTCATGTTTTCAGTATTATCATTTTGTGATGGCATTGTCATAGGTGGTTTATTAACCGATCCAACATTATCAATATTTACTTCATTTGCTTCCAATAATTTTTTGTCGTCTTTTTGTGAATGATCATGAGAGGTATCACTCTAAATAAACTCAAACTTGAGGTCTAAACCATCGAAGAACTCATCTTCACTAATATTTTGTTCCTCCTGATGATGGTAGTTATCATAATATGAAGTACCTTCAAAGAAAGTAACATCCATAATCATAAACACCCTTTTTGAAATTGGATCAAAACATTTGTACCCCTTTTGATTAGTGGGATAACCTACAAATGCATTTATGTGCTCTAGGATCTAGTTTTGAAAGTTTGGAATCATGATTATGACCAAAGGTCAAGCTACCAAAATTTTTTAGGGGAATGTTTGTAATGAGTCTAGTAGTTGGAAAATACTAGTAAAAACATGAATTGGTGTTTTGTAATTAAAGATTTTAGTAGGTAATTTGTTTTTAAAGTAGGTGGCTATTAGAGCTGCTTCCTCCCAAAGATATTTAGGAACCTTAGTTTGAAGGCTCAAAGCTTTAACTATTTCAAGAAGGTGTTTGTTTTTTCTTTCAGCCACCCTATTTTGTTGTGGTGTATATGAGCTTTGATGAACCATTCCTTTCTTGGTAAAAAAATTTCCTAACATATTGTTAAAGAATTCTTTCCCATTATCACTTCGAAATATTTTAATCATACTTTGAGATTGTGTTTGAATCATGTTATAAGACTTTTTGAAGACACTTTCAACGTTAGATTTTTCTTTTAAGAGAAAGACCCAAGTGACTCTAGTATGATCATCAATAAATGTAATAAATCAATGTTTCCCAGAGAATGTAGCAACTCTAGAACCCCCAAACATCACTATGGATCATGGTAAATGGTTGTGAAGTTTTTTAAGGTTTTGGTGGAAAAATCGCATGATGATGTTTTGCTAATTCACAAGACTCACATTGAAACATTGAGGGATTTTTATTTATGAATAACTTTAGAAACAAATGCTTTAAATAGTGAAAAATTGGATGGCCTAGTCGACAATGCCATAACACAACTTCATTATTACTAGAAACTGAAATAGAATTGAACAATTTTGTTGGTCTTGCCTTCCAAATGTCTATCCTTTGTGAAAAACATAGAGGTTACTATTCTATTCAGCATCCCCAATCATCTTCTCGAAGGTTAAATCTTGAAATTCACAATGAGAAGACTAGAAATTAGTGAACAATTATGATCAAGAGTAAGCTTACTCACTGATAAGGGGTTGTATAATAGGTTAGGAACAGGGACATCTTTGATTTTTAGGGAATGAGAGATAGACATTATTCCTTTTTCAGTAGCCAAAGCAAAAGAGCCATCATTAGTTTTGACCTTTTGATTTTATGCACATAGAGTATATGACAAAAAAAAGTGCGGAATACTAGTCATGTGATTTGTGGCACTAGAATCTAATATTCATGGGCCATTAGTGTTGGTACAGGCCAAAGACACAGGGAAAGTATTATCTGAATGAGCTAGAGAACATGATGGAATAGGATTATTTTGAGATTTAAACATTTGGTGTAGATGTTCTATTTGTTCGTTAGGGAAAGGAAGAGATTCTGAAGATGATTGCTGCCCTAAAGCAGAATTGCTCACTTGGAATGCTCTGACTTCTCCCCTTGTCTTGGTGTTCATTGCTTGGTTTCTTTTTCCAGTTAGTTGGTTTTGGGTTCAGCTTCTAGCAGGTTTCCCTGGTATACCACGGTTTTTTACAATGGTCACACCAAGGCTTCTGTTTTCCGCTGCGTTTATCTCCTTCACAATCAGCTCCTTGAGTCACAAGAGCTGAACCTTCATTCTCTATTTTGGTTTCACCAGTATTCTTCAATATCACTTGTCTTCTTGCTTCTTCTCTCTGCACTTTTGAGAGGACTTCTCTTATGGTCGGTAGAGGATTTCTCCCTAAAATACAACCTCTTAACTTCATCCAGGTCTCTATTCAATTTGGCCAAGACGACAAATATGTGTCTTCTTTCAACTTGCTTCTTGGACCGAGCACTGTCACTTGGATTACCGAACTTTCTTCATCAAACAAATCTAATTCCTACCATATAGACATCATTTTATTATAATATGCTATTACATTCCTTTCACCTTGCTGCATTTTCCACTTTCTGGTGTTTAATTCAAATAATTGTGACTGGTTGTCTAGATCTAAATATGTTTCCCTAACTACTTCCCAAACATCACGAGCTGTTGGCATGATCATGAAGAGCTTCTCAATAATTGGTTTGATAGAATTGATTAATCATTCAGCAACCGTTGAGTTTTCCTAACACCATTGCTAATATTGAGGGTCGTTTGCAGTTAGATGTTCGACCTCACCATTTAAATATCCGAGCTTCCCCATGCCATCGATCACCAAACATACGGGCTGGGACCATTCAAGGTAGTTTTTGCCATTCAACTTAAGAATGGTAATTTGGAGAGAGTTTCTTCACAAAGCAATCGGTGCAAGCATGCTACTTCCCCCTACTGAAGTCACTCGCTACTGTCATTTGAATAAGTCAAACCAAAACCCAGCATGGCTGTTGCTACAAAGGTTTTCCTAGATACTAAATTTATACTGAAGTCTCGCCTACTCTTTTGCACAACAATCTTACTTAGTTCCGTTTAAACTCAACCTTCCCATATGATCGTTGACCAACAAATCTTGTTCTCGAACGTCGCACGACTCTTGGAAGTGTTTAACTTTCACATTCAAGTAAGAATACTACGAAAGGATTAAATAATCATAGGCAATAATAAATACACAAGGGATACGATAAAAACCAACCTTTATCACTACCCGAGAAGTATACAAAGGAATGCTCTCTCTCAATGTGTTTCCTTCCCCTCCTATATCGCTATTCTCCCAGAAGGAAGGCTCAAATTGAACTGAACTAACTAGATTGCCTCTATCCTTATTAGATTACATCACACTAACCAATTTGATGAAATCCCCGTCCAAATAGGTTTCTATCTGATAGGATTTATCTACACCATAACTAACAAGATAAGAGATTACATTTAATTAGGAAAGATAAATCTATATCCACAGACAACTCTACTATCTTTAGATGATCCTCCCACGTGGTCTTTATCTTTTAGATCTGATGTATATCTACTGTGATCGTATCGGTCACATCATCCAAGATCTTTCCTTGATCTCTATCCATTGATAATGATTTATTCAAACCCAACGCTTTTCATAACACACTGGTCTGGGCCAATGCTTACCGATGTCAAGTTCATTAGTCATATTCCATCAATTTGAGCACACATTAAGTCCTTAGAGCTCTCACATTTCTCCTTTATGCATGTGGTTTAGCTAACCTTCAACCCAAGGTCCATCTTAAGCTATCATTTGGTCCCACTTTCGAATTATGCATCTCGTCGAAGATTTTTGCCAACGTGCAGGAATGCATGCCAACTTTGACAATGCCCATTTTCCTTACCTATTCGCAAGTTTTTGCTTTGTTCCGTCGTCCCGAGTATTAAACATTGGTCAAGGCTTATCAATGTTTGCATGATTATGCTATTAGGACTTAGAGGTCTAATAGCTGCCTTGAAATTCATGATCTAATCCTACTGCCTTGCTATCATGTTGACAAAACTGAATAGGAAAACCATAACTAAAGTTCTATATATTTATTCTTTGACTTATACATCTTTAATGTGGAAAAATACGACCAATATAGAATAAATGTCCTAACTACTTAACTCTATTAGTCTGCGACACACTAACTACTTAGGTGTTGATTTATCTTATCCTAAATCTAGGACAAGATTTTCCTATTTTATTGGAATCATTATATACTAGATATTAGTTTTCTTAATTTACCAACAATTCTTTTCAAGGTTTTGCGATGTACCTTTTCTCCTTCATGATTCATAATTTCAATATGTTAGCTTACATCATTCCTTCACTTCTTTCTTTGACACTTCATTTTCTTTTTCTTCTTGATCGATTAGAATTCTATTGTTTACTACGAGGACATTGGGGTCACTGTAAATTTTTGTGGTTTTTGTCTCTTCACAAGATCATTAATTGAGTTAAAACTTAGTGGTTTTAGTTTTTTTGCACAGAGTCCTTTTGAAATAATCTGAAAAGTGCATTTCTGTAAATATACATGATTGTAGGACTTATTAGTTTAGAGAACTCCTAAGCGTGATATCTTTTTTATTCATTTTTTCAAATGTTATATTTGTCAACTTAGGATCTCAAGTCTTGGATTTTACTAAAAGTGAGCATAAGAGGTCTCGAGCTATCAAAGGAGCACCACTTGATTCTCTTTTTGCACGGTTTTGCTTGCACTCGTTATGGGTTGGTAACTGCAACATACGTGGTATGTAAGAAAAACAAAGGCTTATTCACTTTAAATTAAATGCTTATTAGTTGCATTTGTAGAGGTGCATACCACATGATTTCGTTGAGCGTTGTACAATTCTAGTTTGACTAGAATTACATTTCCACTTGTGTATTTTTAGCTATTGCTGTGCTCTGGATAGAGTTTATTCGGGAGGTGCGTTGGTGTTGGGAAGAGTCACAACCATTGCCCAAAATGTTGCCCAGTGGTTCAATTGATCTATCTACTTGTTTGATCAACCAAAAACTACAAATGGTAATACTTTGTTTCATATTGGTGTTATCTCATTCATGTTAGTTGAAAGATTTTATATAATAAAATATTGTAATTTCAATAGTTAGGTCCTGACAACATGTGATGCTAAAATATTAGTTGTTTCTGGACCTAAATGAATTAAGTGATAGAGTGGTACATGCAATTCGATGTTTACTATAGAATACATTGTCACCCTTTGCAAGATTGATGTTGTCAACATATGATTCTTTGTGAATTAAAATGTTTAGCTTTGCTAGTATACATGGCTTGTGTTAGGAAAAGAAAAATGTTTTTGTAGCAATGCTTGTCTATATAAAGTATAGCTATATATATATTCCTCAAAAATTGATACATTTCATTAAATAAATATATATACAGTCTAGAGTACAAAAAATCTAGAATAATTCAAAAGTTCTAGATTACATAGAGTTGTGGTTCCTAGTAATCATCTACATCTTGAAATCTAAGGGATACTTATGAGACCACATAAACCAATATTACTCCATTCCCCATCTTCTCTGCATACTGCTTGTCAAATTTGCAGCTATTCCTCTTGCTAACATGGCCATAGCTATATATATTACTAGTTAATCAACAACTAATTAGGCAATGAGATCTTTATAATCAAGCCTTGAGATATACTCTTTCTATTCTTATCTATACAATCCGCAACACTCCCCTCAAGCTAGAGCATATATATTAATCATGTCTAGCTTGTTAAAAATATAATTGATCTGAACTGCATTGAAAGCTTTTATTAAAATATCTCTAAGTTGTTTCCTGTGACAAAGGTGATAGAAGCTACAAATAGGAAAGTGAAATTTTATTTGCAAGTTTGAGTGCAAAAATCTTAAGCACTTAAAAATGTTGCTTGTATAGAGACGACAAGACTCTATTACAATAAAACAATTGATTTCGATCATCTAAAATCTAGGCTAGCAACACATCTAATTGGAGAGCTTCACTCTGATTGTAAAAAATCCACCAATATGGAAAGAGTAAGAGCAAAAAATGCAATATGCTGTGGATGTCTTGACAATGAGTCAACCATTGAATTGTCTTTCCTTTCCTTAACGCAATTGTGAAGTCGAAACGTAATGATTTCATGAGAAGCCACTATTGTTCATTGGTGGTGGTAAGTTGGCTGAGGAGATAATTGAGGCTACAATGATCTTTTTAGACAAAGAAATGGTGTCCTGAGAGATAATGTTTCCATTTCTGCAAGGCTAAGACAAGACCAAGCAATTTCTGATCATAAGTAAATTTAAATCGGTTTGAAAAAGAAAATAACTTACTAAAATAAGCAATGGGATGCTCAACTTGCAAGTTGATAACTCCAATTCCTTTTGAAGAAGTGTCATACTATATGAATGGCTGAGTGAAATCTAGTAGTCGGAGGATCGGTATTGTGGTCAAAGCCTACTTAAGTTGTAAGAGACCAGTGAAAATCATTCTTCTAAGATGTAATTAAAGAGTATGAGGATCAATTTTCATATGTATGTGCAGAATAGATCATTTACTGTTGATTGAAGGTGAATGGAGCATTAGCGAGGCCAAAGGGCATTATAGCGAATTCATAATGGCCTGAGTGGCTGTGAAAAACAATTTTGTGGATGTGTATAGGATTGATGCGTATTTGGTGATAAACATAAATCAAGTTTGAAGAAGAAAGAGGCATCGGGTAGTTAGAATCTCATCGATGTTTGGAATTGGGTATTTGTCCAGAATGGTGATTTGGTTTAGGTTTCTATAATTGATACATATATGCTAGTGTTGTTTTTCTTTTTAATGAGGATAATGGTCTAGCAAAAGGGCTAGTGCTTGGTTTAGTAATTTTTTTTTGGAAATTAAAGATTTCGTTGATTAGAGATAATTACAGCTAGAATGCAAAAGGTCAAGGATAATCCAAAAAGTCTAGATTACGAGTAGTGGTTCCTAATAATCGTCTACATCTTGTTATCTAAAGGGTACTTTTGAGACTACGTAAACCAGTATTACTCCAATCCCCATCGTCCCATCATACTACTTGAGAGATTTACATCTATTCCTCTTGCTAACGTGGCCAATCTGCAATGGAGGAAAATGTCCTGAAAAACCATTTCAATGCTTCGGTTTTATTGTCTAAAAATTCTACAATTTCACTCCTTTCAAATTTAGTACACCAAAGTTGCCCAACTTAACATAATTGCTTTAAGATCAACTGCATTATGCACCTAAGGTTCCCTAACCAAGTAATAGTTTCATTCCAAGAGTCTACTGATCTGACCAAGTTGAGAATAATCTGCATTCGCTCCCATACTTGCTTGGTATAATTGCAACTAATCATAAGATGCTCTAGATTTTCCATTTTTGTACTACATAACTCACAGTGCAATGTGCTTATGGAGAAATAGATCCTGTCCCTCGTAAGCAACCCTCCATTGATTCCCATCCATAAGATAAATGAATGAGCTGGATGGATGTCATTGTCCCATACTAGCTTTGCCCACTCCAACCTTGTGTTTTGCAGAATCTGCAAAAGTATTTTGCATGCTTTAATGCTGAATTGCCTCAATTTATCGACTAGCTACTGAATTTCTTTTTGTTCTCCCTCTTGGCATCTAGGCAATTCTTCCATTATGAAGCTAGCACTTCTATTGTTATGGAATTGCCATCTCCATTGATTATTTGTAATTAATTCTCTCACTTTAGTTTCTAGTCTCACCACCAATTTCAAGGGTTGAACCTCATCTACTTGATATAGGGGGAACCTTTACAATACCAATTGTCATACCAAAAGGACATGCTTTCTCCATTTTCCAATCCTATGGTATACCTATTGTTGCATCCATGGCCTTGTAGCTAGGATTTCCTTTAGGGTCCCTGACATTTCCTGCCTTGACTTTGATACCAAATACTCTTATTCTTTATGAAAACATTGTGTACCCATTTCACCCATAGATCCTCTATTTTGTAACACAACCATCAAAAATTCCGTCCTCTACTCACCTTGTGAATCATCCATGTAGAATGGATGCCTAGACCCCTTTGTTGCTTAGGTTTGTAGATTTTACTCCAATTAATCTTCGCTTTGCTTCTACCTTGGTTTGAGCCATTCCATAGGAATTCTCTAAGTCTCTTATCAATTTCCTTGAGTATACTTTTGGGAACTGCTAGATGGTTAATCCAATAATTAGTAAGGTTGCTCATTATTGTCTGAATAAGTTGTAGCCTGCTCCATAACTAAGGAATCTATTGCTCCATTTGTTGATTCTTCCATGGATTGAGTCTAGCAAAGGTTTGCAATTGACTGCACTAACTCTTCTTTGGGATATAGGTACCCCAAATGATGCAGGAGCAATTAGTTTAGTTTTCCTAGTTAATATTGGATTTCTTACTATTTAGTACTTCTTAAGTTATTTGGATTTCTAGTTATCATAGGATTAGTATATTACTTTTAATTAGTATTTCCTTTTCCTATTAGGAGTCAGATTAGGTCCTAGACTAGTATATATAGGCTGTCTATGCTTTATTTTCAGTATGTCTTTTATCAATCAAATAATTTTATGCTTTTAGAGGTTTTTCTACAAACCCTAAGCTCTATTTCAAGTTCCAGCTACAATCTACTTCAATTATAGCCTATTCTATTCTACTTATCTTTGTTTTTCCTTCCCACACTACGTCAAGATTTTTCACCCCATTTGTAAAGCATTCTCAATAATGGTTAACTACAGGTTATTCATAAAAATTCTTATAACAGATGCAATCTTCAATACTTTTCAGCCTGCCATCTGCTTCTCCTAAAAAAAGCATTTCAATCAGCACTCCAGAAACATAATATTTTACTTTTTCTTAGCAGGAAAGGAGAAAATGTTGTCTAGCCCCTTCCTGGAGAGTTATTGGAGTTCTGCAGAAAAATATGTTCTCAGTTTAGCAACAACCATTCTTTCAGTCGGATATTGTATCATGGGATAGCTTGTTAAAACATGCACAAACACACTTTAAATTATTCAGGAACATGGATTTGGAACGATAACATTAAACAAGAATATTTTGCCAGCAAGAACGCCCATACACACTAAAAAATCGGACACCAGTTGTATTTGACAATATGACCAAGGATATCAACAAAATGGACTGAGAATGATACAGAACGACATTCATTATGAACAATAAATTAGGACACACTCATGTAGTTCATATTGGATGAATAGAACGGCATTCATTATGAACAATAAATTAGGACACACTCATGTAGTTCATATTGGATGAATATCTAGCACTGCAGTCAACACATCATGAAAAAGCAATAGTCCCACCAACATCCAGAATTAGCAAGAACAAATCGACAATGTAGTTTTGAATAGGGCCATGAAGTTTTTTCCTGATTAGTTATTCCTCATAACAGCTTGAATAACACTACAATTTAAAGATTACATACCTCTGGCTGACTTCCAGTATTTACATGTTTATCACATCTTGTACCCCGAAAAAACAATTCTCCACCAGAAAACTGCTTACCCAAGCAAACATTCAGAGATATTTCCGAGTCATCCACATGAAAGCCTGCAAAAACAAAATTGTAAGAAACTCTTTGTGGAGGTCAAGATAATTGAAATGAAATATATGTTTTCTACACTTTCATTAGGCAATATCATATCAACAACACACCTAGAATTCCTGTAAGCCTAATGCAATTATAAACCATCTAAAATACATCAGAAGGTGTGACAATCTGCTGATATACTATACTCCTTCAGGTGGTAAAATCTTTCTTCACCTTGTAATACCCTGTCACTGAAGAGAGAACTTCTGCTTCTCTTTCAAATATGAAATCAACTTGTTTGATCATATTGGCAGCTAAAAGATGGCCTACAAGCTCTAATTCAACCCTTATTGTTTTTTTAATAAATAAGTTGAAAGCCTCACCTAGAACACCTTTATCAATCACTAAAATGGTTGGGTAAGCTGTTGACCAATGTTTTGCATCATATTCCTTTTCTACCATTGTCCCAAATAAATGATGAAAGTGCCAACATTACAATGTCGCAACATCAGAGTTAACTTTTTGAATAACCAATTTAAAGACTCAAGATGCTATTCTCAATCCATATTACTCCTAAGAAGAACAAATGAAAAATGAAGACATTCCTTGAATATGCTTCAATTATCCTTTTACACATCAGTTGTCTTCTCCCATTTAACCTTAATTGCAGAAGTTACACCTGATAACATCATGTGTATCATGAACAATCAAAAGAATCTTTTAAATATCATAGTCCGCAGTTCCAATTGATGATACATGATTCAAAGTCTCATGAAACATTCTCCCCATGACTGGAATACAAAATTCCTACAGTAGTATCTAAGCAACAAAAGGAAATTAAAAGCAACCTCCTTATCTTCCATATCCCCACCGCGGCTATATCAAGTACTAGGGCTAAGCCCCTTTAATAGGCAGGTTTTACAAACTTGGTAGGCTTAGGGGGAGCTTATCAAGGAATCTTCCCCTCTACTTTCTTAGTGAATGCAAGTTTGGCCTAGTCCTTTCAGACATTAGCTTCTCCAATATCACGGCATCCTCTAAATAACAGTCTCCAAATGATCTTGTTATAAAATACTACACAATCATTCCACATATTCAACAATCTTCTCAATCATAAATACTCCTTAACAACTCATCTTTTAGAATGCTTTTACTGCATTAGAATTTAAATCTTCTTTCACTAAGATTTATACCGCTACAAGTTGTCATTGAGGATGCTCCTCAAGCGACATAACCCACTAACATCCAAGAAGTTCAAACGCATTCCAGATTCATCTCCTTCTTGCCTGTCACATGGCATTCTAAGCCCCGTGGACTTCCAGTCCCTTTAGTCCCTCCATGACTCCTTTAGTTTGCAGGCATAACATGAACATAACACTTAATTCTACATTTACTCACAACAGAAACTTCTTGAAGCCATACACATCAAACTCGACGATACAATTCGTAAATCTCATATGCTAAGCAAGTTATGAACAGCTTGAAGAACGTTTGACACAAAAATTGAAGAAAGCACCTACCCAAGTCGAGATCCCTATCTTCACCATATTCAACAATGAAACCATGATGAGAATCCAGAGTTGATCCACCAACTTCAGGAAAGAAAACTGTGGCATGCAATAGTTAATTATAAATTGGTCATCAATGTGCAGAAAAACATGTATGCATGGGCACACTAAACAAAAAAGGGGCAGAGCAGCAAATAGATAATCTCTAACAAACTAGTGATTCAACCATCCCAAACAAGAAGATATGCATCACCTTTAGCTATAGGACAAATATAACCATCCATAAGCTTGTCAAGCATTGTTTCAAGGCCAAAATCATCAAGAACAGCACCATATTTGTTCATTGTATTTGGGCGCATGATTCGAAGTTTTGAGGCATCAACCCACTTCTCAAAATTTTCAACCTAGAAAGCCAAATCGATGTAAGAGCAACAAATTTTATCCAAAAGAAAATGGAGAAATCTAAGATTGCAGAAGTCATGCTACAGATAAACCTAACAAATAGCACCTCTGCCAGTAGCATATCACAAAAACGAGGCTGGAACATCTCAAATGTAAAGACACCAGGAGAAGGTTCTGACATTATGTTCCTCAAGCTTTCTTCCGTGTTATCACTGATTGCCTTGATAAAGGATGGGACGAAAAAGGTAGCAGCATGTAATGTGTACAATTCTCTATGTAAAGGCTGCTTAAACATCACATAGTACCTTAGTAACAGTAAATATTTAAATTGTAATACAAAGACAGCAAATAAATGAAAATTAAACAAAATGCATTCCCTCTTTGCAACACAGATAGCCAATTTAGAGAGAACCTGTGTTGATAGGGTCATTATGGGTGCTTATCAAATACAGAATCAGAAGAAAAAGACATGTCTATGATAAAGTGATGCAACAATATAATTGCCATGTATTTTGACTTTATAGAAGTCCACTATTCTAAGTAAGTGCATTTTGTCTTTAGTCCCATTTTTTAGCACTTAAAATTGCAGGCACCATCAGAAACATTTAATTGTTAAGCTGAAGGGCACACAATCTGGCTAGTAAAATATAACTTCAGAATTTTCATCGTAAAAAGGTGAATTCAATAACAACAGCCCATTTCATTGTCCTCCATTATCTCTCCATTTATTGTTTTCCATAGTTATTTTCGTCAGTATGACAATTGTGCTTATCATTATTGTTATTGTTGGTGCTATGACTATTATCATCATCATATTATTATTTTATTTTTTACTATTTATAATTACAAAATAAGACATTCACTAATGCTTTCAACAAAGTTTATTCACAAATTAAAGGTAGTGCAGTCAAATCCCAGTAAGGTCTCTTCCTAGCCCAGAATAGTTGATAATCCAACCTCTACAATTTTCCTAGCAGGAGGCAAGTAAGTGCAGCCACTGTAAAAGGATTGGAAAGAAAAGTCTCAAAGAAATTGCCCACATTAGTTAGCCATGTAAACTGAGCAAGAGTGATCATGCTTCGGACCTGATAATGTGATATTATCTTCTGCCTATATTCTCTCTGTCTCTGAACCTGAAAAAGGAGGAAAAGAGTTTCAGTCTGTTTATGGTAACCACAATGTTTAAGAAATGAAATGAAGTTCAAAATTTGTACAAAATATGAGGTCCAACAACAAGGTACAAGTAAATTGGATTGCTTTCGGACTTTATACCTTCTGTCAAAGCTGTTAAACAATCATTGTGTTCAAATTAATTTTACACTTAAAAAATTGGAATTATATGAATAATAGAGAAACCCCATTAAAAAAAAGATCAATGATTTATAGCATAACATAGCGCACAAACTTGCATGCCAGTGCAATAGAGATAGACAATAATAATGCAAATATATAACTATGTTTGAGATTTTGAACTTTTGAACAAAGATGTGATAACATTGGGATCTTTGAAATGATATAAAATTGTCTATCTTCACTTAAATTTTCTTATTAAAAAAAATAACTCTAAAATCTCAGAGTTGGATTGTCCTCAAACACATCCTAAACTTTTTCCATTTGAATTGCCAATGCACCCATCCACCAAAATTTCTAAGAACTCAGAGGACTAGAAAAGGTAACAAAAATACAGCTTATAATCCCAGAGCAACGATCTGTATGCCAAATGTCAAATTCTGTTTTAATTTGTTAACACATGTAACCTAAGTTAGACATTAGCCCAACAATTTAGTCTGAGATTTTGAAGTTTAAACAAAGAATTGATAAAATTGGGATCTTTCATATGATATAGAACATTCTATCTTCACCTAATTTTTTATTTTAAAAAATAACTTTATAAGCTCATAATTGGATTGCCCTCGGACACTTCCTAAAAATTTTCCCTTTGAATTGCCAATGCACCTATCCATAAAAAATTCTAAGAACTCAGAGGACTAGAAAAGGTAACAAGTGATACAGCTTATAATCCCAGAGCACAAATCTGTATGCCAAATGGCAATTTCTGGTTTAGTTTGATAATACGTGTAGGCCAAGATAGACATTAAGTCAACAGTTCAGTTTCAAATCTTTAGATCCAAGTTCGAATCTGCTCAAAGCCAATCTTGCATACCTTCTATACCAATTTCAGCAATGTAATTAACACCTTCCAGTTCTCCACCCTCAGAGTTCCGGAATCAGAACCAAGTGTACTCAAACATACCTTTTTTTAGGAATAGAGAGACAAAGAAATTTCTAAAGAGATGAATTAACCAAACACATAGATTTTCTAAAAACCTTTGCTATCCTAGCAGAAAATTAACACGCCGAGTAACAACTATTCAAAAAGCCATTATCCCAATCGTTTTAGTTTTTATTCCCTCAACATGCACTAATACAATTACAAAAGCGACGATTTTTTTTTCTTT
Organism: Erythroxylum roigii; assembly: GCA_027576455.1. Taxonomy (NCBI): domain Eukaryota; kingdom Viridiplantae; phylum Streptophyta; class Magnoliopsida; order Malpighiales; family Erythroxylaceae; genus Erythroxylum; species Erythroxylum roigii. The sequence goes on along the minus strand of JANZXV010000001.1, from coordinate 17,801,046 downwards.
TTTGGTTATAAAATTATGACTTAATTCGCACATATATTCCCACAAGTGCCAGCACACTTGACGCCGTTAGATCAGATGACTATGCGACATTAAACCAAGTATCCGAAGGACATTACCGTAATTTCAGCTAATACTCATTAGACAAAAAAGTATGAACTGAGAAAAAATGCAGCAACCTTGAGCTCTCCCGCCCTGTGATCTTATTTACGACTAGGGCTCTTAACGATGTGAAAACCAAAAAGATAAATGACTTAAGTTAACTCTCTTCATTTCCTTCCGGATTCCATCCAACCAAATTAAAAACACGAAATTCTGTTCTTATATGTTTGCAAGAACGTACTCTGGTTCTCTCTCCATGAGGCAAGTACTTCAACAGAATCTCCCTCATGAACGTCACCTTGTCGTCTCTACTCACGCTGAACATGCTGGGAGGCAAGTATCGCTCCAACGAACTGAAAACCGAGGGAGCGAAATCCAATTGCAGATCCTCGTAGCTCTCTGGCTTATGATCCTTGTTAGGGTTCAGCCTCAGCCTCTGGCTCGGCGCCACCGACATGGTCACCTGGAAACTTGGCTTGACCGATTCGGTCACAACACCGTTACCTCCCCCGTCCACCGTAGGGGCTTCCCGGCTATCGCCGGACATGGTGAAGATGAAATATGTGGGGATTTCAGGGACGATTGGAGAGTTTTGATTAGGTCATTGGTGGAACTGGGAAAGTTTTAGGGTTAGGGTTTGATTTTGTTCGAGAATTAGGGTTACTTGTAGGTAACGGGAAAACGAGGGTTTTTGGTATGTTTCATTTTATCTTAGGGTTTCTCAAATTTGGTTGTTTGCTAATATTAACGGAAGCCTGCTTGACAGGTCATTTTCAAAGGTGGTATAGTATAGATATGTTAAATACAGGAAAAAGGATCGTGTTGCTTATAGTTTTAACAAATTTTAAAATCTTTAAATTGTCCTTTTTCTAAATTTTTTAAGAAAACTTAATTGTTTATTATAATTATTTAAAGTTATTTAAATAATAAAGTTAAGTATATATTTAACAAAAGCAGTGAAATGTGCTTAACTCTTGGTGATGCGATAATTTAAAGCTCAAAAAATAAAGCAACATCTTAGAGACTAGGAGCAGAAGCTCACAGCTGAGAGCTTACTGAACTTGGACTCCAGAAGAGTGGAGTTCCAATTTGAGGCGTTCAATTATGTCCATTGAGTCATAGCTATGAAATCATTTACATTACACTTTTATAAAGTTTAGGTTCCCGGAACACCAGTGTCGCTCGATCAAAAACTTCAGGAGTTAGGAGAGAAGTTGTTGGAGTCTCTCAATCGATTTCGAGTATAATGAAAGGGATATAACACCAGCTTCTAAAAGTGTTTTTATTCATCCACTCTTTATTATAAAAAAAAAAGAGATAATTAAACTTGAAAATTTATCCCTTTAAAACAAAATCAAATGCTAACTATTATTTTTTTATTGGATTAATTTGAATTAGATCAATGTTTAGGCTCAAATTATAAAAAAATTAAAGATTTTTTTAAAAATTACTTAAACTATAAACGAGTATCATATCTTTTATCTAAAATTATTTTAAATTACATTTAGGGTCCATATAAATGTTGAAGAAAAATAATTTTATTTTTATATGTCATTGCTATTGGGGATTAAAATTAGAAAAAAAGATATTATTTTGAACTATATATATTTATTTATATGAAAACGATATATAAAAAGATAAAAATCCCTCTTAACTTATATGGAATAAAAGCTAATTTAAATAAGCTACTCCTTTAGATATTAAGTACTTTCTCTCTCTATCCAGTTCTCCGTCTCTCAGGGGTTGCATTGCATGTCGGTTTCTTTCACACTATCGTCTCAGTCACCGTTCACGATTATTGATCTCTCCAATCTTTAATCTCCGCGCTGTCGAATCTGTTAGATCTCTGTTCATGCTTGTTTCTTTTTGCGGAAGAGAACTTTTTTTTATTGTTTTCATCTGGAGCTCTAACTTCGATCTCTTGAACGCCGAGGAGACCGAGAGATTAGTCATGAAGAACAACGACGACACAAGCAACAGCAATTCAAGTTTGGATTCGAGATTCAATCAAACACTAAAAAACGTACAAGGGTATGTACAAGGAATTGTTTTGCATACTCACCCTTGCAAATTATTGGTTTTGAGCATGGTTTGAGATGCCCATTTGGCGAAATGTCTCAGATCTTTCAACCTTTTATTGAAATTCCTTGATTTTAGTGTACGGAAAAATTCTCATCGGGTTCCATCATTCCAAGAACGAGCTCTTTTGTTGCTTCAGTTTTAGTCTTGTTAGTTTATGCTTAGATTTGAGATCCCATTTGCTTGTGATTTCTTAATTTGAGAACTCGATGCTCAGATTTGATGGCGGGGTTGATGAGATTGATATGATAATTCACTAGCTTTGGTGAGTTTGATAAATCAATTGACAAAGGCGCTGAGCTTATTTCCTTTTTATCTATTCGATGAAGGTTGCTCAAAGGGCGTAGTATTCCTGGTAAAGTATTACTGACCAGGAGGTCGGATCCTCCAGGGGAGCTAAGTCCACAAGACCGTTCTCCAAGTTTTGGGAGGAGCTTTTCTGGAAATGATGCTGGAACTAGTGATCGTATGGACAAGGCGAGAGTGGTATATTGAATGTTTCAAGTTGTGAATTATTGCCTCATGTTTAGGATTTACTCCGTCAATCTTTAGCTGTTTAGATTTCTATGAGAAAAATCTTATTCGTATTGCAGACTGAATCTGATAGCATTAGTAATCCAAATAGTAGTCCAAGTGTCGTCAAGTTAAAAAGTACAAATTCCAATATTGAGACTATGTCAAACGAAGTACAGAAGTCCCCCATGGGAGCCAGATCTACAGATTCGACACGAGTTATGAAGTTCAATAAGGAGCTGTCTGCCTCAATGATCATTTTAGGTACGTTGCTGTGTGCAGCTTTTCTGTATCTTTCAGAAGCTTTTTTTCGTTCTTTTTCTTGTCAGTACCTAGTGAAATCGAAGTGCTAAAAACTGAAAACTTGTTTGTCTATTCTATTTCACTGAAGATATGGAACAACCAGTATACAGCATTAAGCAAATGAGAATTTTGTCAGCAGCACATGTTAGGTAGTAGTTCTTACAGAAACAAGCGATTGGTAATGAGCTTTGTGAGGGCAAACTGGACGTGTATATGAACATGAAGACATGGTGCTTCTGTAATCTAATGTGATATTTCACACAATTTGATGGATCCTATTTCTTTCTTTTATTCGTGTCAAACCAATGAAACAGTTGGCGCTGCATACTTTTTGCGTGGTCCTTTTGTTTTTTTTATTAGATTAGTATTTTTATCTCAATTAATGGTGGCTTTTAACATGCAATTCAGGTAGACAACTGAATGTGTTTGTAAAGAAAATTTGCTTGTGGTATCACCATTAATGGGAGTTAATCTGTATCTTCCAGTTTCACATATATATACCAACTTCATATGCTGAGCAATGTCATCTATTCTATTATGGATGAAAGTATTCCTTCTTTTTCAATTTTTAATTCCTTAAATTCATATCCAGAGAGGTTGCGTGAATTAGCTTGGAGTGGCGTACCACCATATATGCGTCCAACTGTGTGGAGGCTTCTCTTGGTGCGTCTGTGCATTCAACAACATTCCCCATTCATATTTATCCAATTGCTTAATGAATTAATGTATTTGGTGTGATTTTCTTTTCATTATGATGCTAGTATAAGATAACTGCTGCTCATTTTCACTGCTTCTTGTATAATGTGTTGCAGCCACCACTGGAGGTTTTTCATTGTTACTCTTTGCTGATAAGGAAGTTGGATATTCATATAGCTGGTTAATTTATATCATGGAATATGTTTCACGATAAGTATAGACAATGGGGAACCTAGTCTCATGGGCACTTGCCTGTCCTGTGGACCCAAATGTAAGAACAAGTACGGATTGTTTCTCTAGATACTTCGTTAGGATTAGGTGGAGTGTCCTCAATCTGGTATAGACTATGTAGATAGGAGTTGTTTTATTCTGTTTCAGCTTAGTCATCAGTACCTAGAATGTACCTGGAAAATTAAATTATGATGAAATTTGAGCAGACTTATGGAGATCTGTTCTTGTTTCATAGAGTTTCTACACTGAGAATGACTTTACAGATGTGACTCTATGATATTGGTATCACTGAGAAATGGAATAAATGTGATCTTGGATTTGAGCCTTAGTCATCTGAATTGATGTTGTAACAACGCATCTGAGTCAACACCTAATCGGATTGCCAAATCTCAAAATCTTCATGATTTGCATATTCTAGAACAACCATGCTTGGTATCTTTAGTTTTATTCATCATTTTATTTTGGACCTTTAGAGGCCATGTGTATCTCATTTATACATTGTGCTTAGTATGCTTGATTGGCTGTTAATTTCAAGTTATGATAATTCTTTTAACTTGTACACTGAACAAATAGCAGCATTTGTCATTGGGCAACGTAGGCTTTTATTGTTGCTTATTTAAAATTAAAAAATAATTAACTGACAACAGGGATATGCACCACCTAATTCAGATAGAAGGGAGGGAGTTCTTAAGAGGAAACGGCTCGAGTATCTTGACTCAGTTGCTCAGTTTTATGACATCCCAGATACTGAACGTTCAGATGATGAAATAAATATGCTTCGGCAGGTACTTGCATTGATGATTGAATTTTAGAAAATCACTTGTGATTTCCTGTATGCCTTTTTTATCCCTTTTTTTTCCTTTACCTTTTAGATTTCTGTTGACTGTCCAAGAACTGTACCCGACGTCACTTTCTTTCAGCAACCACAAGTTCAGAAATCTCTGGAACGTGTTCTCTATACATGGTTAGATATCGTGGTCAAAACATTCAAAATGTACCCCTTGCTTGATTGGAGTTGTTATTGTTTGCTCAAATTGAAGACTGTATACATAATCATCTGGACTTGTTCCAATGATTTCTGAAGATCTTCCGTTCCAATTTTTGCTTTTGATCATAATGTAATTTCTCCTTAAATTATGGGACATGCTCTGTGATAAATTTTGTGTTGTCAATATGAATTTGCTATATATTAATTATGAAGGGAACTGTGCATTTAGTTGTGTAGGTGTGTTTTGGTTAGGGATATTTGATTAGGTTCTCTTATTTTATGCAATAATTTGAAGTTCTCTGTTTGGCCTTAGACTTCATAAGAATTTGTATCCCAATTTTGTTGGTTGCTGTAAGATTTAGCCTTTTAATTTGCATCAAGACACTATGTTGCAGTTCTTGGATATGATTCTTAGTACTTATATTCTGATTTAACGACAGAAAAAATGTGCTTATGCTTCAGTTTTTGATTGACTGGATATTTGTTTTATTATGTTAGTGGTAACCTGTTATTTTTTTTCAGTGCTAATGTTTCTTGATTCCTTAACAGGGCTATTCGTCATCCAGCAAGTGGATATGTTCAGGGGATAAATGATCTTGCTACACCATTTTTAGTTGTTTTCTTGTCCGAATACTTGGAAGGAGACATAGATAACTGGTCGATTTCTGACCTATCACCTGATAAAATCTCCAACATAGAGGCTGACTGCTATTGGTGCCTGTCAAAGTTACTAGATGGCATGCAAGACCACTACACCTTTGCTCAGCCAGGGATACAGAGATTGGTATTTAAGTTAAAGGAATTGGTGAGGCGAATTGACGGTAAATACAATTTGTACCTTTTGTCTTGAGGCTTAAGATCTGGGGCATATTTTGCTTTCTTCGCTGTGTATCAGATTGCAGAGCAAATCTTTTTAGTTCTACAAAAATTAGCTTTCATATTTTGTTAATTCCTCGTTGAAATATCTCGCCTTACCTACTTCTGATGCTAACTATATAACAGAAATTAGTTAAAACTTCACACTTTCCCACTCAATTGTGCATACCTATTGAGTGCTATGTTGTTGTGGTTGTCAACAGAACCTGTTTCGAGGCATATGGAAGAGCAAGGGCTTGAATTTCTTCAATTTGCTTTCCGTTGGTTCAACTGTCTTTTAATACGAGAGGTTTGATTTCTTTGTATCACTAATTTGTGCAATAATGTTATGTCTGTGTTTGAAGTTTATGCATATCACACAATTGACAAAATTGGACTACACTATGATATTGATGTTACTTTCAAGTCCAAATGAGGGAATTATCCAAACTGCTTTTAGGGTATTAGTCTTTGGCTGATGCATTTCTGTGCTTCATCAGATACCTTTTCATCTTGTTACTCGCCTCTGGGACACATACCTTGCTGAAGGAGACGCTTTGCCGGATTTCCTTGTGTACATATTTGCAAGTTTTCTCTTGACGGTAAGTGGCATAGGGACTTTTTTTTGGATCAACACAAGTACTTGAGTCCATATCAAAACTTGTTATAAATTAATTACTCTAGGTGATTTATTATTCTTTAACATCTCGGAGTACTTTTCAGTTAAAAAGAAAGCTGCAATCAGCATACTGTGGTTGACTCATTGGCATTTTGAATTGCTTTTACTAACATAGCATATTTACAATGGTTCACCATTTCACATTACGAAGAGTGGTTTGAAATGCATCAAAAAAGCTATTTAAGCACTAGAAACTGGCCAGTTTGCTGGTTGAGAACTTGTGTTTAAATTGTTGTCGTGCCTTCAATCTTCTTATGGTTTAAGCTTATGTTTTCATGTCTAGTAAGATGGTTTAAAATTCACTGTCATAAAGATCTTTTGCACCTAATTTCTTAACTCTGTTGTTACAATTATCGTAGTGGTCGGATAAGCTCCAGAAGCTTGACTTCCAAGAGATGGTTATGTTCCTTCAACACCTTCCAACTCAGAACTGGACACACCAAGAGCTTGAGATGGTGCTTTCTAAAGCATTCATGTGGCATAGTATGTTCAACAGCTGTCCAAGTCACTTGGCTAGCTAGATGCGATCTTATGACTATATGTTAACAGCCTCAACCAGTTTTCTCTAACTGATCTTGTTTGGTTCCTTTGAACTGTTTTACTGTATTTTGCCAATTCTAATGGAGACGACCAACCAGCTGTCTCTCATTTGTGTTGTAGCTGCAAAATCTTTGTCCTTTGAAGAATTTCCTTGTATATTTACTATTGATTGGAGAAAGAAGAGAAGTTTTTCTTTGTACAAAAGGAAAGAACTTTTGAGATTTGATTAATGGGAGCTCTCTGTTGAGAAGCCTTCACTCCGTTCCTTTTTTCCCCTTTTACAACTGCTGATCCTTCATGGACCTCCTTGACTTGTCCAGCATTTGGACTATCCTTGATGTTTGTTTTCTTCTTTTCCTGCGTTCTTAAACAGTGCATTTAGCATGGCAATTTGCATGTTGGTATTTTTCATTTGGAAGTGTGATCTTCTTTATCGGAGTTTCATTATCTCCAATCTAAACATCAGATTCTGCTCCTCTTCTTCAGCATAAAACAACCCCAGTAAACGCTGTGTTCTGTTCAAGAAAAATATTGTGTACGACTGGTACGAACTATCGGATATGGATTGAATTGTTTCCCGACGCGCCGTTCGGAAGTAACCGGCTCCTCTAGTACTGTATCTTTCCAAGGCGTAGCTCCACCGGGGAACAATCTTTTTAACATGAAAATGAAAATAAAAACAGAACTAGAAGGAACATCTTCCAAAATTTTATCCTCGTACATCTTTCGATTTGGTTTCAATCAATGGGTGCAACTACAAATTGAGTTTGGGGAAAGGTTGATATTAAGAGAGAAAATTATTAATGGAAGCAATAATAGATAATGACAATACTACTACTGGAAGCATGTTTAAGCTTTTACTAACAATGTTTACATTTCTTGAAGTTGTCAGGTCTCTGTTAAACTTGGCTTCTTCTCATATTACAATTTTTTTTTGGTAACAATATTACATATTTAACAAATATAATGCATGCTTCCTTCCACATCAGCTGGGACCATGTTCTTCAATTCTTCAGTTCTTTGTTACTCCGGCGTATTTGGTGGTTCCTTACTAAGGACCAGTTGGTAGACAGGTCAACAAGAGTAGCGCCATGAGAATGGAGATTACAGTTTCATCGTAAACAAAACATATGTTCACGTTGCAACATCCATACAAGCTTAAAAGAATGCAGCTTTGCCTAGACAATAAGAAGATTTCAGAATTTAAAGCCGACAAAAGTGTTGGGAAATCGGGACAGGATCTAGTTCTTACTGCAGTGAAATAATTACAAAACTTTATCGTATTTTGATTTTCCGAAAACCAAGATCACTTTAATTCTATAAAATGATTAACAATTAAATCTTAATAAAGTAGGAATCTTAATTCGTACCTTATTCTGAAGCTTGATCATATTCTTGCCGCATTCTTCGAACAATTTCTGAAATTGATTCCTCTCAATCACCATAGCCGTATAAGTGTCCGACATCTAACAAGTATCCACTCAACAGATTGAGAGAACTATGTAACTCTTACAAAGAGGGTTAAGCAAGAAGTGCTAGATCCATTAAAGCTTAAATCTATTTATAATAAGTTTTGGATATTTTGAATTTCAATTAAAATTTAATTAGAATTACAAATAATTTTAATTAAATACCAATTATGCCCAAATAAGATCCAACATCTCATATTGATCCATATTTATTAAATATTTCATATTTAATTAAGAAGTTTCTTAAACTTTACAATAAATTCCAACTTGATTAAAAGTATCTTTGTTCTCTTCAATCCATTCTTTATATGTGACCTATTAGATTCTTAAATATGTTGGCAATGATTATAAGTTATAATTCTAATTCATAATTAGAATTAGATAAATTAAAGTTTCTTTTAATTTATCTTTAATTCTCCAATTTAAAAATTTATAATCATAGATTAAAATTGACGTCTAGCAACAAATCATGATCACTCAAATATTTAAGAATGTCAAAATAGTTTTGACTAACCTTTCCGTGCATAATTTTTTTGTATAATTCAATCATTTCATCATACAATGTTTTGATTAGACAGAGCATATAATTAATATCTACTATTTTTTAGTCCAATCGTATTAGTTCTCCTACATTAGCCATTGATTAAATTAATGACATTTGTAAACTATATACAAAGCATCATTCTATCTCGGCCAAGGATTTCTCGAATCAATAATAATCAAAAACAACGTAACATTTTTCCTAATTACTTTAGGATGATGAATCCTATCTTGATCATACAACTATCTCCATATAGTTCATGCTACATCCAATAACTACCAATTGAATAGCTTATTATTAGAATATGTCATAAATAGTATCAAAACATAGCAATTCCGATACAAGATAACTTTGAAGACGTCAAGTCAAATGATCACGTATACAATCATTACAATAAAAATTTCCAGAGATATACAAGTAATGTTCCAAATGGATTTCTCATGTTGGGTCAATTCAATGAACTTGTTCTCTAACAAGCACCCACATGTTTGCTTAAGTATTTACATACTTTAGTTTATGAGGTAAACTATTTCTTTCATAAGGAAAAATATAATGTGTGTTAGTTTTTTTGCATTTTATTAATGTCCAGTCTTAATAGAATAATGACTAAGAATAATTTAGGGATAATACATAAATGCAATATGAATTTCATTATTATAATCTCATTATAATTTCATTTGTAATGCATAATTATCCCGTGGACTTTATCATATACATCTAAATATGTACAAAATAAAGAATGCTTTAAATTATTTTGTTACTGAACTACAACCAACTGATTGGCTGTAGGGCATAAACTAATAATCTCCCACTTACACTAAGACAATCGTTTAAGAAGGTATATCAGCGTATGACGATCATGCTACTGCTGGGATAATAGCTTAATGCGATAATTCTACAAAATTTTATGTAGTGAACACTTGCTTAAATATTACAACTTCCATCTTAATTATCATCATACTTAAGAAAATTTGCCTAAATACATATTTGGATCTTTGACAAGACTTCAGCTCTTTTTGTATGCCCAATGGCTCTAATGTTTCAAAGTACATTATTATCTTGAACAATGCAAAGAAATAAATCAAGTTCACTAAAGAACTTATTGATCCAATTAATCATTTCTACTAAATGAAAAATTTATTATGGTTTAATTAGCAACCATTGCTACATTGGAACCTTTCCATTATTGAGTGATATTGTTCTAAGTAAATAGACCTTAATTAGGATTTAATTAGAAAGTAAATATCCTTATCTTTTTGAACTCAAATATCAACTCATACATAGAATAATTGATATCTTTAACACTTTTCAAGTATTTGATATCTTAAATACTAATCTTCTTTTGTATATTATCTGTATACTTGGACTTAGAATAGGCGAACAACTTCCAATCTATTTCTATAGATCCAAGTCCTAGAATTATTGTTACCTTTTCATATCCAATAAGAGTTATTCTTGGACAATTATATTTTCAACAATTGAAAGTTAAAATTGTTGTTCTCTAAGAGCAATATGTCTCCACATATTCCTACTGAAGAAGACAACTATACTCCCATTGATCTTCTTGTAGATATGATAAATTCACAATCATCTACAAATCAAACTCTTTGAATTCATTAAGAAAGTGAATCTTTTATTGTCTCGTAACCTTTCAACTATACATCAAATGTATAAACAAAGGCATTAGTTCTAATTAGATGTATTGTCATGAGACTTGAAATTTTCAAATTTTAGCTTTCTCTCACTCCTTATCTTGAGGACTATTCTCCTATAAGTATAAATTGAATAACAAAATTTGTTTAATGGATCTGTAAGATTATATCCAACCTTTTAGATATCCCATAATCTTTTGTTACCTATTTTAGTTCTGAACTTAATAGATAATATATGCTTCAACTAAGCATCACATTCCTAAATCATTAACTTTGACTCTTTCAAAAACTTACCTTTTTATATCTAATATGAAATCTTGCTAATTGATTTAATTGGAACTATAGAAGGTAAGTCTTTATACTAAGCATCGCTATAGAAGAAATAAAATTGTATCATATAATATCTTACATTATATTTTCCTCCTTACATAAATCCACACTTTTATGAATTTAGTTGTGAAGGTATTCCCTAGAGAATCTCATTCACTATAGATAATCGAAAATTTAAAACTCACCACAACGATCTCATTAAAGTGCTTAAGCATTCACAATGCTTAACTTCTACTTATATTTAAACAATTTGAACTTTTCAAAAGTTTTTAAATCAACATTTCATTTTAATACATATGACTATAACATATAAAGTCACTAGTAATTTTATGAAATATAAAAATCATCCTTTTATGAATTATTTCTCCATCCAATACATCACATGTATAAGATTTAACAATTCAACACCACCATCATCCTTTCACTAAAGGTTGATCTGGTTATTGTACCACTTTGCCATCCTTATTTAGAGTTTCCATTTCTTCTACTTATCTCGAGACATAATCTATGCTTACTAATATATATGTGTTCCCTATAGAGGATGAGAAAGGTCCCATAAAATCCAATTCTCATACATTAGATACTTCCACTTCAAGATGTTAGAAAAGGCCACCTCATCTCTCTTCAAAATGTTTTGCACTCTTTGGCATCTATCACATTGCATCACATGCTTACGAGCATCCTTGAATAATTTCAGTCAATAAAATCCACATTCCAATAATCAAGTTATCGTCTTATTTGTTCCATAATGCCCTGCATATGTCGAATTATGACAATGTTTTAGCATTTCTGACATCTTCTCCTTTGGAACACATCTCATAATTAACCTATCACCACAAATCTTATACAATATTGGTTCATCTCATAATAATAAGTGCATTCATAAAAGAACCTATTTGTTTGTTGATAAGACAAATATAGAGGAAGGTACCACCTATAAAATAATTTACTTTATCAATATATCATGGAACCAATTGGCAGTTTATCATCATCAAGGATTCATCGGGGAATAACTTATTGATTTCTTCATCCTATTGCACCTCTCCTCCTTAAAGATGTAGCATAAATCTTATACAATATTGATTTATCCCATAAATACTAAGTGCACTCATACAAGAACCTATTTCTTTTTTGGATAGACAAATCAAGAGGAAGGATATAACCTACAACATAATTTACTATATCAGTATATCATGGAACCAATTGGCGGTTTATCATCATCAAGGATTCATCAGGGAATAGTTCATTGATTTCTTCATCCTATTGCACCACCTCTCCTTTAAGATGTAGCATAAATCTTATACAATATTGGTTCATCCCACAAATAATAAGTGCACTCATACAAAAACTTATTTATTTGTTGATAACACAAATCAAGGGGAAGGATACCACCTAAAACATAATTGACTATATCAGTATACCATGGAACTAATAGGTGGTTTATCATCATCAAGGATTCATTAGGTGATTTCTCCATCTTATTGCACCTCCCTTCCTTCAAGACGTGATAGGTGATCAATCACCAAGTTTTCCACTCCCCTTCTTGTCTTTAATTTCAATTTCAAATTCTTAAACAAGCACTACCCACCGGATAAGTCTCGATTTTTCATCTTTCTTGGCAAAGAGATATAGCAACGTTGCGTGGTCTGTATAAATGATCACTTTAGACCACAAAAGATAAGAATAAAACTTGGCGCATGCAAATACAACTGCTAGCAACTCCTCAATAATGGTGTACTTTAGTTGGGCTCCTGATAACGTCTTGCTTGTATAGCAGATAACATGCAATCTTTTGTCCTTCCACAGCCCTAGCAATTCTTACTGCTTGATCACAAGCATCACATATAACTTCGAATGGTAAAGACCATTGCACCGACGTCAATATGGGTGTTATATGAGTGCCTCCTTTAACCTCTTGAAAGCAAGTAAGCAATTTTTATCAAAATTAAATGATAAATCTTTAACCAATAAATTAACTAGAGGTCTAGCAATAAGAGGGAAATCCCTGATAATTAATGATAAAATCATATGTGTCCCAAAAATGCACATATGCCCTTGACATTGTTCACTAGTGGAAGATTCTCAATGACCTCCATTTTGGCTCTATCCACTTCTATACATTGGCACAATATCTTATATCCCAAAACTACACCCTCATGTACCATAAAATGACATTTATCTCATTTTAGAACCAAATGTGATTGCTCAAATCGTTGAAGAACTCAATCCAAATTTGTCAAGCGATGATCAAAAGAGTCTCCAAAGATAAAAGAATCATCCTTAAAGATTTCCATAATGTCCTTAATCATATCTGCAAAGATAGACATCATGCGCCATTAAAAAGTTCTTAGTTCATTACAAAGCCTAAACAATATCCCTCTATAAGTAAATGTTTCATAAGGACATGTGAAAGTGGTCTTCTCTTAAGCTTCTAGTTAGATAAAAATTTGATTGTATCTTGAATATTCATTAAAGAAGCAATAGAATGAGTGTCCAACCATCATTTCAATCATTTGATCCATAAATGGTAGAGGAAAATGATCCTTTTTAGTCACCATGTTAAGCTTCCTATAACCAATGCAAACTTTCCAACTTGTGACTGTGCAATTAAAAATCATATCAGCTTTTTCACTTTCCATCACCTTTATGCCTCCTTCTTTAAGAACATATTGTATTAGACTAACCTATTCACTATCCGAAATAGGGTAAGTAATACCCACATCTAGCACCACTTCCTTCTTGACCATTTCTTTCATATAAAGGTTTAGCATTCTTTTTGTTTCCCTCACCGCATTATAACCTGCAACAAGTTGAATCATATGCATCACCATATTAGGAATTATACCTTTTATATTATATATTTGCCATTCCATAGCTCTCATCCTTTTCCTAACGATCTTTACCACTCTCTTCTCTTATTCTCCATCCAGCTGGTTTGAAATTATGATGGGTACATTATGACCCTTACCTAGAAAGGTATACCTAAGATGTATGGGCAAGAGCTTCAACTCGAGAGTGGTTGGTTTCTTAATAGAGGGTAGTATGTGTGCTTCAATTCTCACTATGATCTCTTACCTTAATTTATCACCCAAATCCTCCTTCTCTAATTCTTCTTCATCTTCTACCCCCTCAATATTAGCTTCTTTTCTATGGCTCTCCTTTTTCTCTTTTATACACACATCCACTATACCAATCTTCGTGTAAGAGTTGCGCTCCTTTAAATTTTTTAAGACTTTATTCATGTTGAACTTAACGTGTTCATTGCCAATATGAAGAATTAGTTTCCTTTATGGACATCTATCAATGCTCTTCCCATATTCATAAATGGTTTACCAAGAATTAGGGGACAATTTTAATCCTATTTAAAATCTAACACTATGAAATCCATCGGAATAATGAACTTATCCCACTTGACTTTCTCGTCCTCCACCATACAAAACGATTTCTTTATAGATTGATTCTCTAACTGGATGTGTCACGACCCGGTACTACATCTGGCTCATGACAACCGCCGCATAACCGGGCTAAATACACTCACGGTATCCTTAATCTGACTATGTAAGGCTAACTGAATATCTATTCTTCTTTTTTTTGGAAATTTTGGGCAGCACAACAGCTGTGTTTTAAAAATCCCAACAGCTGTAAATATTTTTAAACACACTTCTATATTCACATCCAACTATAACTTCAGGACTTTAAAGTCCACTCAAGGCAATCTCAACTCCAGGCAATCTCAACTCAATGCAATTTCAACAACAGTATCAAAAGTTCATACATAAAATCTTCTATAAACCACAAGGCAATCAAAAGTTAACTTATAAAATCATAACATGTATCTACATAAACACAGTTTGTTGGCCCCGAATTCTTTTCTTATTGAATAAGCATGATTTCAATTAATTTTTGAGGTTTTGATTGATTTATTATTTTTATTGGGAGACCATTGCTTAGATTAATGGAATTAGAGGTATTAAATGGAGAAATTAAGCTTAAGTTAGAGTATAGTATGGTGTAAGTGAAAATGAAGAAGTAAAAGAATATATAAGGGCAAAATGGGAAGATCACTTAAGGTTGAAAGGTATAAGGCTTACATGGAAGGGAAAAATGGACATTTGATGATTATTAGGAATGGAAATTAGAAGAACAAAAATGAAATGAAAAGGGAAAGAAGAGAGTGTCGTGGAAGAGAGGAAGAAAAGAGAGAAAAGCTAGGGTTTTAGGATTCTTGAAGATTTTGAAGCATTTGAAGCATTAACAAGTAAGTATAAGTCTATTCCATCTTGTTTTGGTTAGATGAAGCTCAAATATAGCTTAAAATGTGAATAGGAAGTTGTTGAGGAATGGTTTATGTAAACGTTCGCTGCGACGTAATCCTCACATGTGTTCGTCGCGGCGAAATCACAGACGCCGCGGCAATGCCCACTTTTGCTTCTGAAGGACTTTTCTTCTAAATTTTCAACTTCCAAGTCTTTCCTCCCCGTTCAAGTTTCATGCTTCTGTGTCCGATGTTGGGCTCCGAAACGGGGTCCAACACAGTTCATGAGCCACTAGACAATAAAAGTACAAAATATGAAACTACTACGTGCGGTAATACCCCGAAAATGTCAAAAGACTGCACGATCTACTCAGAGCTTCAAACTCACTAAATTAACCTGCATGGTTGGAAGGCAGAGGGGGTGAGTACACTAGGTACTCAGTGAGCAGGAAAAACATATATCACAAATAGAATTCGATTCATACCAAGACAGTGTAGATAACCTATGAAGTGAATATATATCACATAGAAAACACATAGGCCCAGCCTATGACTCAATGTATACTGGTTAGGAACCATATAGGCCTAGCCTATTAATTCACTCATCTGGTGAACATAGGTTCCAGTTCCAGTACACAAAAGCATAAAAACATCATACTGTATGTATCAATCAAATCTCGATAGGAAAATCAATATCAGGATAAGCCAAAGCAATCATGTGTGACACAATTAATTGGCCAAACTAATGTGCACACCCACCGATACTCAGTGTTGGCTCGACTTTCATCCGCGGTAAGTCCAGAATACAGTCGATAAGAGCGTCATGACCCTACGTGATGACCTCGTCGGTGTCCAGACCCTAGGTGTAGAATCACCCGCAAGTCCTATAGAAAGGTGTCGATACGGCGACTCGACTTTCATGTACCAACATCAAGGATACGGGGTCGCTTAATCAGTAATCAGTTGTACCTAGCACACGACTGGCCAATCGTTTCCTCACCAATCACAAAACAAATCATATACAAATATTAAGTACAAAGATCAAGTAAGGTACTATGCCTTTATTTATCGGTCCAACCGATAAAATGAAACCATGTCATGGCTCTAAGCCAAAAGAGAACAAATACATGACTCGGTTATGCTTATGAAAATTCCAAAATATTATTTCATGCAATAAAAGTTGTCTTTTACAATCCAAGTGCAAAGTTATTCAAAAATGTAATTTCATAAAATAAAACATCATTCTTTGCAATTTAAACTCAGATTTGTTAAAAATAATAACATTTCTCAAAATATGTAATAAAAATATCACTTTCAAAAACTATGTTGAAACTTTATTTTGTATAATAAAAGTTATCTTTTGTACTTTCAATGCATAGTTGTTCAAAAAAATGGTGTTTATTAAATACCTAAACATATTAGCATCCATTTGAAATTTAAATCTACGATACGTTGCCTAGGTTCAAAATTCACATACAAGTCATCATGCTTATCTTAGGATGTTCTAATCCTATTTGAAAAATATGGTTTCCCTAACTCATCTCAAAAGAAGGTATACACTCACTTAACTTCAGCAATCCTAGGTACGGGCCCCTTAATTGATTGCTCCTGAGGCTTTATACATAAAAAGGATATACAATGAAATTACTACCTAAATATAAATTTCCTATTTATAAACCCTCACATAGGTGTATAAAACACAATATCACTCCCTCTAAGCTATAGAATTTGAACATTAAACTTCTCACAGGTTTACTTCCTTACAAGTCACATTAACTTTTCTTTTGCATTTTCTAAGGCTTTTTAATGCCTTTAATCCCATACCAATTTTTAAACATAATTAAGCCCATCTTTATCCAAGAATATTAGGCTTTACTTGTCAATCTAAGCAACAATTCAAGTTCACTCTAAGTAAACATAAAAGTGTTTTCCAATGCAT
>JANZXV010000001.1:17741997-17758058 GCA_027576455.1 Erythroxylum roigii | reverse complement strand
TTCATTTCAATCATGCTTAATTCAACAAGAAAAATTTCGGGGGCCAACACATTACCACTGCCTTATGTAGGTTATTGATTAATGGAAGCCCCACAGAGACGCTTAAAGGCAAAAAAGGACTTGTGCAAGGAGATCCTCTTTCCTCTTTCCTATTTCTTATTTGTATGGAGGCTCTCACCCTTACGTTGAAACACAACACTTCAACTACTCCAAGTTCAAATATCATTCTAAATGTAAGAAGCTTTCATTAACTAGCTTATGTTTTACAGATGATCATATTCTCCTAAGGAGGGCAAATGCTCCTTCAGTTTCACTACTGATGAGTACTCTCTAAAGTTTTAAGGAGTTGTTTAGATTGAGTATCAATTTTCCCAAAAGCTACTTCTTACTATCCAAAAGTGCTGCTCACCTCTTAGATTCTTTTTCACAGTATTTAGGCATTCCTATCTCTTCTAGGTGACTAAGATTTCGAGAATGTCTTCCTTTAATAGAAAAAATTTAGAAAAGATTGGGATCTTGGACTAATAGAACCCTGTCCTATGGAGGTAAACTTCAGCTTTTGAAGTCAATAATTATGTCAATGCAAAGTTACTGGTGCTCTTATATCTTCCTCTCCAAAGGAATAATTAAAACTGTGGAAAAGCTGATGAAGTAGTTTCTATGGGGTAAAGGAAACTGTAAGAAAGGAATTGCAAAAGTGAATTGGAAGCATATTTGTCAGTCGAAGGAGACAGGTGGGTTAGGTTTGGAGTTAGCTAGCAAGAACAACAGATTTCTAATGACCAAGAGAATTTGGAGAATCCTAAGTGAAAAACAACCATTATGGATCAAATGGATTCACTTCTACATATTAAAGGGTGAGAGTTTTTTGGCTCTAAGAATTAAAGAAAAATACTCTTGGTTCTTCAACCAAATCCTCAGGTTGAGGAAAGAAGTTTAACAGCATATTACATGTCAAATTGGTGTAAGAGATAGAATCTCTCTCTGGTATGATAACTAGACCAGTCAAAGGACTTTAATTCATAATTAGTTGACAAGATCATTGTTGGGTAGGTTCTCTAAGAAAGCTAAGCTTCACGAGATAATTAGAAATGGCAATTGGTTTCTTTCCTAAGAAGAACTAAGACTTTTGCCCATTCCTCAATACAGAAGACACGAGGGGAATGATATATACTTACATAATGGGTTTTTGTATCATAAATCACTAATAGGAAAGCTAAGGAGCTAATGGATGGGGCAGTTAAAATAATAAGGTGTAGTTCCCTGATTTAGTGCAAGGTTCTCAAACCAAATGCCATTTTTCCTTTGGCTGGCTATGTTGAATGGACTTAGCACTATGAATAGATTGAAATTCCTATCCTCTTCTAAGCATTATATTCTTTGCAATCTAGAGGAGGAGACTAGGGATCATCTCTTCTTCGAGTGTGGTTTCTCTAACGAGGTGTGGATTAGCATCTCTAGTATATGTGCCCCTGGTACTAGTCATTGTAGTCTCACATATATATTGCAAGAGATATCTCAACTGCATATCTCTAAATATGATAAGGAAATATTTATGGTCGCAGTTGCACCTTGTCTTCAAGCAATTTGAAAAGAGAGAAACAATCGAAGGTTTAAATGGAGATCTAACAGCCTACTCCCTCTTATAGAAATCTCTACTGCAAATATTAAAGAACAACTAATTATAAACCAGTTAGGATAGCATTGTAATAGAGGACTGGCTCTCTTTTGGAGAGTATAGTCCTCAATGGGTTCACTCTATTTAGGATACAATAAAGAAAATAGTGCTACACACGCATTGCTATTTCCTAAGCAACTCAAGCAAAATTTTAAAATGAAGATTTAGAGGGAATTTGACTCACTTGTAGATATCTGAGAGCATCTTGGCATACCTCCTCCATATCTACTGCCTCACTAGTTGAGATCCATGAAGGAAGCTCCTCGGTGTCCCCCTCTAGTCTCTTGATATTCAAAATGAAGCTTGTAACTCTTTGGAGATTCACAGAAATCTACAGAATCTAATCTCCTACTTGAGATGAGAAATCTCTTCTAGCCTAGAGACAGATAGTAGCATCATCGACGTATCGCAGCCTCAAGAGACTTCTACCCTAATTAAGTAATTGATTGAAGATACGAAAAAGGTGGGGAGGGGTTTACCCTATTTACTAATACGATATTGTCCAACTTTACTTAATTGGATTCAACGTCGTCGTTTTTTCTTCAATGTTTTTATTGTTTAACTATGTTGTTTTATTTCACAAGGGAGAGTCTCTCTCCATCTTTGTAAATTAAACATCTTTTCTTCTTAATGAATTTTTTAAATTCTCAAAAAAAAAGGCTATATGTTTTTCTTAAGAAAATGTTCTTTAGGAGGCAAGAAAGTACAGGATAGGGAGAGAAGTGATACCTACAAATAAAATATAGAAAACCAGCCGGTTCAGTATCAACCCGGTCCCATGAAAATTAAAGAAAGAAAACGAAAAAAAAAAAAAAGGTAGTGTGATTCCTCGTAATCAATCAAGGGATCCCAGACCCTTCTCTTCTCCTCTGTTTTTCTGTCCATCAAAAATAAAGCACAGAATTTGGAAACTCATTGGCCTACTGCGAAAATGTCCTCGAAATACCACTCAATTACGAGATTGGTCCTGCCATTGCCACCTCCATCTTCTTCTTCTTCGTCGTCTAGCTCCAAGATCAACACCCTCTGCATGGTGAAGCGGCCGCCTCTCACGACGTCATTTCTCGGCGCTGGAGGTAATTCTCTGTTGCCTGTATTTTCATGCGTGCTTCTTGGTTCTTTCACCTTTCTCTTAATTTACTTGTGAAGTTGCTTATCAAAATTGTTCAAATTCGCTGCTTTTTGGAAATTCTGGGTGTCTTTAGTTTTGTATCAAGTATAGAGGAGATTAAGTCTGATGGGCTAATTATATACCTCATGTGAATACGAACCTTGTTTTTAAGTAGTTGAAATTGATTCATTCCCTGGAAATGATAAATAGGTGAAAGAATTTCTTATGGTCTTGGGGTTGGAAGATTTAACTGTGAGCTAATAATTATGCATTGTGTTTAATGGTATCTTCTAAAGTTGATTTCTTTCAAGGCATGATCTATAATCTATATATAATGATAAACTTGTCTCCAAGCAATATATGTAGTTGAACAGAGCAGAGAAAGAATGGAACTTCTGATACATTAAAGAGTGTTCAGTCATGAGACTAAAATCTGAGGCATCTAATCTTTTTCAAACTCTTCTTATGATTTTTTTTTCAAATTCAACCATGCAAATTTTTAATTTATAAAATCTATGATAGAAAATCTTAGTAATCTTATTAATTGCTAAACTTGAAGTATCTCTTACTAATTTAGATATCTTGACTCATTATGTTTCTGTTTCATTTTCAAATTTTCATGCAGTTGAGACTTTAAAAGTTGTTAGGTTAAAGACTGGTTCTTCATATTGTTCCCATTGCTATAGACAAGGTGGAGGTGCTCTCGGTACTCATATGAATCTTTTTGATAGATTTGCTAGAGTTGTAAGGGTAAGATCTTTGGAGTTGCTAATCTGCACGGTAAAAATTGTAATGGCTAATTCTTGTCATTCTTCTAATACAGTCATATGCAAATGCAATCTTGAGTTCCTTTGAAGACCCAGAAAAAATTCTAGATCAGGCAGTGCTTGAAATGAATGATGACTTGACAAAGATGCGTCAGGCCACAGCACAAGTAAGTATCATGCTTTAACATATTCTTTTCTTGAATTATCTTGGGTTGTTTCCATATTAATCTTAGCATATGATGTTCAATTTTCCTTTTGAATTTCCTAACTTGAGTTCTGTTTAGCTACAATCATCTTTTCTTATTGAAATTATAGTTTCTCTTCATATTTGTCAACAATTGGAGCCTCTTTGATATCACAATAGCATTGAAGGGATATTGGATTGAAATCTATGTTCATGTTAAGTTTTTGGATGCTCTCCTCTATTTCTTTTAGTCTGGAATTTAAAATTATGTTGTTTGGGTTCTTCTCATCTGGCTTATGAAGGTACTGGCATCTCGGAAACAATTGGAAAATAAGTACGGAGCTGCGCAAAAAGCTTCTGAAGATTGGTAAATCTTGATTACTTTGTTAACAATAGATGGGGTATTCTTTTTTTCACCAAAAAACCTTATTGCAAATCCTAATTAAGTATTGTTCTTTTGCTTTTTGTGAAGGTACCGCAAGGCTCAGCTTGCTCTTCAGAAGGGAGAGGAAGATCTAGCACGTGAAGCTCTTAAAAGGCGGAAGTCTTATACTGTAAGTTGATGCCATAATGAAAGAGTCATGCTTTACAAAATACACTTGAACCGAGAACAAAATTAAAAATTTCAAATGAAATTGCATTTCTTTTTCTTGCTTCTTTGCTCATTGTTTCGGAGTTTAATAAACAACGGTCTGATTTATACCCAATTTCTTCACAAAGAGCACAATGATCTTAGTTGATGCACTTTATGATTGCTCAAGCAACTAAATATTTGCCTCTGATATTATGCTTATCATCTTTAAGTGTGCTACTGTACTTTCTTTCCTGACCTGCAAGTTGCAATTTGCTAACTAGAATGAACCTTGCATCTCACTAGTGAGCTGCATTATAGAGCAGCTAATAAATATCCTTGGGCAGACATAATGAATTGCTCGTCTCACGTTAACTTGTTGGTGTATAGCTTTTATAATAGAGTTGTTCGTGCTATATATGTGATTCCCTACTAGTGAGTTTTAGAATAGCATATTTAACTCTCTTGCTTTTTGTTAACTTTTCAAGAAATACCGAGTGACAGACTTTGTAGGGCAAGTGCCTATTTTGGAATAATGTCTTGACTAAGATTTGTTGTTAACACTTGCAGGACAATGCTAACGCTTTGAAAGCTCAACTTGATCAGCAGAAAGCTGTTGTGGATAATCTAGTCTCCAATACTCGGGTACGTCTATTCTTATATATCTTGCATTATGTTACAGTGTAACTTTAGTCATGCATTCTCATTATTTGCAACCTTCCCTTTCCTTCCATCATTGTCCTTAATTCATCAACTCATTTGAGGTGCTGTGTTTTAAACTTGA
This sequence comes from Erythroxylum roigii, assembly GCA_027576455.1. Lineage (NCBI taxonomy): Eukaryota > Viridiplantae > Streptophyta > Magnoliopsida > Malpighiales > Erythroxylaceae > Erythroxylum > Erythroxylum roigii. Next base: position 17,752,963 of record JANZXV010000001.1, on the reverse strand, counting down.
GGAATATGCCTCGTTACAAAATCCCGGCAGCAATAAAAGAAGGGATCAAGATTTCCTGTTCTGATGGACCGCAGATGATGAATGCCTAATCTTGTCTAGTTGATTCTCGAATGGGCTGAAGTGTTATAACTTACTAGCAAATTATAAAAAAGAAAGAAGTTGTTGAGACTTAAGTGATTGTTGAGATGGTCTCTTTTAAGGGTTTTACTTACTGCAGAAACTGATTAATTCCTTAAATTTTGTTTGTTTTTGTAAACTGAAAACTTGGCGACATTGATGGCTGAATTTGCATCTTCAATATTTTGTTTGGATCTATTTTTACCTTGATGCATACAGCTATGTGTTATTTTTCATATAGGTGCATTAAGTGAACTCCATTTTGTGTAGCTTTTGGAGAGCAAAATACAAGAGGCAAAGTCTAAGAAAGATACTCTAAAAGCACGTGCTCAATCTGCAAAGTTTGTCTCTCTCACTACTTGAATGGTGAAATTGCTTTTCCCTTTTAAGTTTGTCACATCTGTGATGTTGCTGTCTTGTTCTTTTAGGACTGCAACCAAAGTGATTGAGATGTTAGGGAATGTCGATACAAGTAATGCTCTTTCAGCTTTCGAAAAAATGGAAGAGAAAGGTATATTATTTATCATTTCTCTACATATTTAGCCTTTGCTCAATATATTGGCAATTTTCCAACTCTCCACAGGTATTACAATGCATGATAAGAATGCTAGACATTACTTTTCTCTACTTTGTTTACTCGAAGTATGTTTGACTTTGAATTTAACTGATGTTATCCGTTTCTTGTGAATGTATGCCTGCACAGTTTTTTTTATTTAAAATTTCAATGCCAGGATAACCAGGCTGCTTTTTTCTCATTGTCAGTCCCCACCCTTTTGTCAACTTTCCATGCTGCGATTGATTTTAGTCTGCACTGGATCTCCTGGACTGATACCCTTAACATGTTTGGACGTGTACATAACCAAGTTAACCTAGTTCAACTGTGAAGCTTCTAGCTTTTATGAAACAGAGCTTTATTAGAATTTATCTGCCGTTCTTTGAACCTTCTAGCTTTTATGAAACAGAGCTTTATTAGAAGTTATCTTGCCGTACTTTGACTCTTCTAGCTTTTATGAAACAGAGCTTTATTAGAATTTATCTGCCATTCTTAATATTGAAAACACATTGATTTATCATGTTCTTCCCTTTATGCATAATGTACAAATTAAAGTCTTGAGTTGATTATTGTTATGTTTTATCCTGAATTGCAATATATTGCTATTGTTGTGCGTTAAAAACAAATTATCTTCTAAATCACTTAACCTTTTCCATGGTATGGTGGAGATTATATAGGGAAGTATTGCGTCTGAACATTTCTGTTTATTTCTTTTGTTTTGATCTTCTTAGTAATGGCTATGGAATCACAAGCTGAAGCTCTTGGCCAGTTAACTACTGATGATCTGGATGGAAAGGTAACAAATTTCTTCATTCTCCCTTTCTAAAAATAGGGGGTTTCAATATACCTACATCCTTGTACACAAATTTGGTTCCTTAAATTTCTCTGACTCGGAGTCTTTTATTAGCTCTTCTAAGAATTATCTTTATCTTCATCACTCTCACAAATCTGCAGCCTTAGTTGGAATTTAGATTTGACTGTTAATAAAGTTGAAGCTTTGTTAGGGCTTAATTTGAGCTCCAATTCCTCCCTGTCAAATTAACCAGTAGGAACTGAGAGCTTAGCTAGACCTTATACAAGTAGCTTGCTTGAACTTAAACTTGATGGTTAACGCCTGGAAATACTTGCACCTTCCTGACCTTCCCCATTTTTATACTTGTCATTCATGATGCAGTTTGCTTTGCTTGAAAGTTCATCAGTTGATGATGATCTTGAGAATCTGAAGAAGGAGTTATCTGGTGGCTTAAAGGTATGCTTTTAACATTTTAATATCTGAGAAAATTGTAGTAGATGATTTTTCCAGCTCATATATATATTGTTTAATTTTTACCAGCTAATTTCAGAGATGACTCCTTATGGGATCTCTCTTACAAGAACTTTTCCTTTTCCTTTTTTCTTTTTCCCTTGACAATCATAAGACTGTTGCAACCGTGAAGTCAACATAAGAGTTTTATCACTGAGATAGCATCTCTCTGCAGCAGTAGTGTACGGATTAAATTTGGGAAAATGGAAGAATGTGTGATCTTTGCGTGTTTGTGGCAAATGATGGTTGCTAATAAACTGCACTATATGACTGTTCACATTCCCTTTCCCCATGTTAATGAATTTGAGGAAAAGAGAACAACTGTCTATAATCCTGTCACTGTGAAGTAACTTCAGTTTGTTCACAAAGCCATACTAATCATCTACTGTTATATCCTCGTTTAACAGAAAGGAGAACTTCCCCCTGGAAGAACAGCTGTGGCTAATTCTCTTTTCCGTGATCCTGAAATTGAGATGGAACTCAATGAATTGAGGCAAAAGAGAAGGGATTTCTGAATGCGCATTTGGAAGCGGTACTGTCAAGTATAGAACACAAGTGCTTTAATTTTGTAAAAGCCACATAGATAACCATTGTACAGATAGGCCAAACTCAGATAGACTAAAAAGTAATTTTTCAAATGGTTATGATGTGACATCTTATTGTGATTTCATAATTGTAATCTATCCATGGAAGTATTTTTGACCGTATCCTAAATGAGTTGTTTAGTCATAAAACGGGCAAAGATTTTACGTTTGTTTATATCTTATTTTGACCGGAGATGCATCCCAAGAAAAACGTTGTTTAGCGAAAAAAATTACTGATAGAATACGTTTGGGTTATGTCGGTAATATTAATTGGTGACGGAAACAACTGATGGATAAAAGTGTCGTTAAAACGGTCGTAGGTAAATTTACAGACGGATTTATTATGTTATCATCTTTCACCGTTGGAAAATTTACCGACGGATTCGCAATAAATTGTTGTAAATTTACTTACAGACATAAGTATTTTGTCATAATATTTTATAACGGTACTCATTGTTCCGTCGGTGATATTTCAACAGTTATGGTTGACTGTCGGTAAATTGTAGTTCAGAAACTCTTGACGGTTTGCAATATTATCGACGGAATAAAGAATAAACGTCGGTAAATATATTAGATTTTACCAACGGTTTATATTGTCCGTGGGTAAATATAATAAATTTTACCGAAGTATTTTTTATTTTCTGACAATAAAGTAAATTAAAAATTTAAAAAATCCCTACATTAAATTTTTTAAAAATCCCTACATTAGAAAAGTCCCTACATTAAATGTTGTTGTGGGATATAAAGACACAAAGATGCACTAAAGCACCTAATTATGTTGCTGAACGTATAAGAAAATAAAAATTGTGCCAGAGTTTTTTGTGTGGCTTATTAGGTGTTTAACTAATTATAGCCTTAGCTTAGGCATTTTTGTTTTTTTTTGGTTTCTGTGGGATATTTTAGGAGGGTTTTAATTATGGGAAGACATTTTTAAGCCATTCATTCCTTAACTAATTCTCGCTCGAGTCAGGTTAATCCTTTGCCAGAGGTAAAATTCTAATCTTAAGTTTTAAAAAACTGTATATATGAGAATTCAAACATATGACCTCACTTGAATCAAAAGAATCCCTTACCAATTCACCAGCGCTGATTTATTCTTATCTTATGCGTTGAATGCGAGGAACTAAAGTCATTTACTAGCACAGGGCACGGTTTATAGCATTGGTATGTGGGTCTGTTACGTTATCACAGTCAATAAAATAACAGGAAATGACTCAAATGGCTTAAGTGAGGTTCAAAGTCCTCGCAATTACGTTGTTCGGATCTTGGTTTCGTACGTATTATATTGAATTCAAATGTTGATTGTCCAAGAAAATAGGCTTAACATAATCATGTTCCACTTCCCTTTTCCCATTGGTCCCAGATTTCCAAGTCTTCAAGGTTGAATTTCTTACTGCTGTTCCTTTGAAGGCACCAGTTTTCAACGTTCCAAAAGTTTAAACGAGAACAACGCAGATGAAGTCAGCTCGCAAACTCTTCCCACGTTGCTTCATAGCACATATGGTCGCACCTCGTGCATGTTCGGAGTTCCGTTCAGAACATGCAAGTAAATAGTGTTAGTCAATTCAAAGTTTCCAACCTTGGACTTAACAAAGAGGACACCAAATGCCACCCAGTCTATGCCAATAAACATCTCAGTGAGAACTGAGAAATGGTAAGCCCCATAAGGGCAAGCTCCATGTTCAACCAAAAACCGTGTGTGCAACCAAGATTTGACATGTTCAAACATGGGAATGGGATTAGCCATAGTTTCGGAATTCACCACCCAATAGGCTAATGCCCTTACATGATGTGGATCGTAGGCCGCATGCCATGACTGGGTCAACGTCATTCCTTGGTCAGCAAGGAAGACGATCTGAAATGGCCAAAAAAACCGTATTTATGTCAAGATACGAGAAAATAACGTCCAAGTAGACTCTTACGGTCTCATCTCACCACACAACTTCAAGTGCCTCCTCCTCTATATATATAATGTACTGATGCCGCACTTTTGTGTTCCTCCATACTCACACACACATCATCAAAAGCAACTACTCATCGTCAAAAGCTAGACAAAGCACCTCAAAGCAGAGCCTGGGAGTTGGATATACACTGAATTTCGTCTTTTCTACCAAATGGCTTCCCAAAGAACAGGAACCCTTATGATCATTTTTGTTCTCTCTCTGGCCATGTTAAGCCTAGTGAAGGTGGAAGCAGCGAGAGTGTTGACAGAAGATTTTGCCAGCTCAAATCATGTGGAGACCTACCCGTCCGTGATATTACAGAACGCAAAGAGAAGCGTGTCGATTTTCCTTGAGCTTCTCGCTTCAGGACCCAGCCCCAGAGGTCGTGGTCACTAGCTATCTCGCCCACTGAAAGGTGGTGAGGATTGATAACTAAGCTCCATTGAAGCAGAAAAGAAAGAATGAAACTTTTGTTCTTCAATTCCTTTATTCTTTTCTTTGGAATAACCAAGCTCCATTGAAGCAGGAAAAGAAATTATAAGACTTTGCTCTTTATTTCTCTTAGTCTTTTCTTTCTTTCGTATGTTGTTCTTTTAATTATTTTAGGATCGCACTTAATTTTATTGTTAATATATATTCGATCACAAGAAATAAATGTAAATGACGAAGTAGAAGATTCTTTTATTATTTCGTATGAATAAATATTACGTAATTTTAATGAAATGGGTTTATCAGTGATCTGCTTCATTTGATATATACTTGTCATTCTGGTAAGATTGCTAGCTACTTTAAAGTAATTTGACCCACCTGTGAGGTACCTACAAACCAACGAAGGGATTAGTCACTGGATCCACCGGTGGATACCCTGGTCTAAGACCGAAAAGAAAAAAAAGTAAATTGACTTTGGCTATCTATGAGATAAGGTTAAAGACGAGTGCTCATGGTTTGCCTTGCTTGATATATATTTAAATTTTATTAAGTGAATACCTATCCTATTTTTTAGTTTTTATATTAAATTTTTTTATGAAACTCATACATGATCATATGATAAACATAAAAACATACACATTAATCTTTGCACAATTCTAAAAGGATCAAAGAAGAAATATGACAACTTACGATTAGTCATATTCTGGACACGTTTTTGTTCATATAGTTGAAACTTCACAAACACCAAATCATTCATTGCAAGTCCCAAATTTGTGTAATCCTTTCCGGTCAATTATTTTGTCTTATTATAAGCTCATCTAAACCAATTTGTTGAGAAATTAATGTATATGAAGAATATAGTAGAAATTAACAATCAACAAGAACAAAAAATAGATTAATGAGGTTGGTCGCTATGTCATCAAGAGCTAAGAGTGATTAATTTCACTATATTGATTAGTTACTCACTTAATAAGGATTAAAAATTTCCTACATAGAGATTGGTTTTATACAAGTATAGTTAAATGTAAACTCTAGTTAGTATAGTTTAATGTAACTAAACCCTTACTAAACTCAACATAAATTAAAAATGAGTCTAATAAGTCCAAAAATCCATCAAATATCAAAATTAACTAAAAAGGCATTTTTAGGTAAAGTTATCCATCACAAACATGACCAGTATATGGACACGAGCTCCAACATAATTGTGTCTCAAATTATGGATTTTATTGTTAGCGAAAATAGCAGTAATAATTAAATCAGAACGACGTAACTGAAATACAAGACGTCGTGAAAATCACCATCCTAAGTTTGAAATTCCCCCTCTATGGTATAGTAGGATAATGAGATTCGACCCTAGGGTTAACACCTTCTCCACTAACTTCAGTGCACTCTAAAGGACGAAGTAGGAACTGTCTCCGAGAGCAAAGAAAAACGAAGAACGAAAGAAAAGAGCTATGTTTGATGAGTCCAAAATGAATGAATAAAAATGAGCTGTGCTTGATAAGCTTTTGTATTACAGACGTGAATATGTGTGTGTTCATAAACAAGATGGACAAGCTATATATATAGGAAAAACAAATGACCGTTTGGGTGTATTAAAACATAATAATAAACATGATGGATTTTAGACGTTTGGATATAATAAAGAATAATAATATCCATGATGGTTGTTCAAATATAACAATAACGATGATAAGCATTATTGTGTAATAAAAGTGGGGTATAAATGACAAGTTTTGGAACAATCAATACCAACATTCTACACACATAGCCATGAGCTCTAACATGGTTGTGTCTTAAATCATATTCCTATTAAAAATATCCTCTTTCACATCAATATGCTCATGTTTAAAATTGTCACTTCATTTAGACACAACCATATCTTGGTACATGATTGTATAACAAACCGTGTTCACTCGTATACTAAATACACATTTTCTTTTAGAATCGTTGTAAGTTTTCCCCATTATATATGAGTCATACACAATATGATCCCTCATTGCCTGATCAACGATTTACAATTTAAAATTCCAACAACATAAAGAGTATGCATATGAGGTGCATATCTATATAATTCAAAAGCTAAACATTGTATTGCCAATTGAAAAGTGGTATTGTACTATCATTCTATAGAAGGAAACCATCAACTCCATTGAGTTAGGAAATCACTAGCCATACATCTAAATATATCTCTAAGGTCTTGTTATATACTCTAGTTTAACCTTCCATTTGAGGTTGGTCTGCGATCAACATCTTCAATGAAATACCTTGCACCTTAAAAAACTTGTGCTAGAAGCCACTAATAAAAATCAAATCCTTGTCACAAGTAATTTTCAATGGCATCCTATATAACTTATATATATATATATATATATCTATTAAATAAGTGAACCACTTGAGATGTAATTAAGGATGGGATAAAGGTATAAAAAGTACATACTTAGACAATATATCCACAACAATTATTATCATAAAATAAACTTTAAATTTAGGCAATCTCTTTACAAATTTAAAAATAATATCAGTCCATATTTATTTTAGAATTGGTGGTAGTTAGAACATTTTTTGACAAGTCACAATTTCATATTTATTACTTTAGCAAGTGTCACATTTATGAACGAATTCTTTGACATATCCTTGTATTTTCCTTTAATAAAAGTACAATTTTTGTTGTCATATCATTGTATTTTCCTTTAATAAAAGTACATCTAGCCTTCCATACATTCTTAAACAACCAAAATGACCATCCACTTATAGTATCATAAGATAATGAGATAATTTTATCCTACAACTCTACAATAGTACCTACCATTAACCTTCCTTTCCGGTGTTAAAAAATTATTAAACTAGGCATAAGTTGAAACGTTAAACTTTTGAATCTAAGGATGGAACAAAGGCCTAAACTAAGCTTAGTGTAGTTTGAAGTTAATGGAATTATCTTGAGCTTAGGCTTTTTTAATTTTAGACTTGAAACTAGGTTTAAACCTTTCTAGTTTCAAATTGGGTTCAATATCAGACCTTTCTTAGGCTTCAGTTTGGGTTTGAACTCAAGGTTCACAATCTGTGCACAACTTAAAGTTTAAAATTCTGTCACAGATATAATAATGTTATTTTGTTTATGTAATGAAATATTTTTCTTTTATATTTTATTGAAAAGTTACTATTACATCTATGAAGCTTGATTAGGCTCAGTTTTGGGTGGAATGCTTAAAGTGTGATTAAAATTCAAGTCAGGTTCAAGTTAAATAAAAATTTTTAGGCTATAGGGCTTGGGCTTGACCCGATCTGTTGCCATCTATATCTCAATCAACCTCTATAATGTCCTCCTCCTAACTCTGAGTAATCTCATGTAATAAATTTTTTTGCACTTAAGAAACCACTAAATTATATAATTAATCACTGCATACTTTTGACAATCCATTAATAATTGTTTTATCAACTCCTTTTTTATATATAACTTTAAAAATCAAACATTAGTGATTTTGACAACCAATATTGTTGGATGATAGTAGTGATCTTTTATTTAAGCAAATACTTTAAACCTTTTTTGTAGTCTTACGCTATAAAACTCCTACCTGTCAAATAATAAGATTGATGCCTAATGGCTATGATCTCTGACTGTTGGGATCCGATCTCGAAACCGGACCCAACCGGAAAAAAGGATAAGCGGAGCCGAAAATAAAATGACGGAAAGCGAAATCGAAAGAAAACGAATTCGAAAGCGGAACAAAAACTTAACAAAGCGGATTCGACATCCGAAGTGTGAACATAGAAAAACAGCGTGTTGGAAACCCTAAGACTAAACCAATCCGAAATTCGGTATAAATTTTTTTTTCTTTCTCATTTCTTTCATTTATAAACACTCTCATACAAAGCACTTTGATTTCCCCAATTGGAAACTTATCCTCAAATTCAAATCCCAAATCATAAGATTCTTCTTATACATTCAATACCTCAATATCATCTATAACAAAACTTATTCTTTCTTTGCCAATATATACTTAATGCACATATCTCTAAAAAAAAAACGGGCAGCATAATGGCTGCATTTTAAGAAACCCAAAAGCCTGCAAATGGTTCAAACACACTTCAAAGTCCCAACCATCAACAAAATTCATTGGACCTCCTGTCCGGAATCCAAACACAATCAAACACAATTCTAAACCTAAAATGCTTCAAAATTCTCAATCATAATCAAAACATTCATATCTAAGTCACACTTATATCTCAATTCAATATACCAAATCATCCTCAATTCCATACATATTCATCTCGATTCAATATGCAAATTCATAAATCAATCCGAACACAACCCAATCATATTCATATACAAATCCATACTTCAATTTCATACTTCAATACAAAAAAAAGTGGCATTTACAAGCCACGGTACAAAACCAAATACCAAATTCCAAATTATACATATTACAGAATCATGCAAAAAAAATCGAACTGGTGTCCTGACCGTCTTCCATCCGATCTGCCGCTCGAATACCTGGAGATGGGAACGAAAGGGGTGTGAGCTGATAGCTCGTGGATAACATGTTTATATATCAAAAAATAAGCAAAAATCATTATCTAAAATTTTCCATTCTATAAAAAAAATCTCACAGTAGGAAATTCATCGAAAGATTATTTTTCGACTTTTTAAATCATTCATAATCAGTTTCTAAAATTTTCACGGTTGGAAAACCCCAATTTCTCATTCCTTGAGATTCCAAAACTTTTCACAATTTACAATTAAAATCGAAACATGAATACATCACATATAAATGCGTCACATTATAAACAAAGCAAAATCACGTAACACATCATAATGGTTTGGTTCGGTCCAAAGCGGAATGTACTGCACATTACCGCATAGCGGTCCTGTGTAGCCGTGAACGGAACGTACTACACTTTCCTGCATAGCGGTTCAGTGTAGCCGTGAACTTATGGGAGTCAGAAATCGGAGCTCCAGTGCCACTAGCAGGCAGGCGGGAGAAGCCTATTAAAAACGAGACAAGTCGACTTGACTCAACTTATAGGACCTAACCAAACCTACATAACACATATCACACTTGGAAAATTCGTATTGTCCAAAGGCACATTTCGAAAACTTGCTTTTCGTGATATGTCATAATTGAACATAAAGTCACACAAAATCCATAACCATATTTCAATCATTCAAAAACCAAAGGATTCTCATACATCAAAATCAAAGAATGCAATACTTTAGAAATTTCCAAATCATTCAACCACAATGAATTAAACCAATTTAGAAAAGACAAACCTCAAAAACGAACTAAATCTATTTACCTTCGAACAGGTCTTGAAAATTCACCTTAATTTCCCTCCTGAAGTATAAAGACTTAGGGCCCAATCAGAAATCCTATTCTTCAACTAAAAATGGAATTTCATAACTCTTCACACCGAACTCCAAAGTTTGCCAATTTGGTATCAATAAAAAGCTCAAAGAAAACTCTACAACTTTCATGAAGGGTTTAAAAACCAATATGACCTCTAAGGGAGTCAAAAACTACTTCAAAGTTACTGCCCATAAAATGACCCTATGAACAGTAACTGTATTCTTCCAATCCTCATAACTTCTTACTCCAAATCCCTAAAATTGCATATTATACCTCAATGGAAAGGGTAAAAGATAATTTACATTTTCTATGAAGGATGTAAAAATCAATGAAGACTCTAATGGGGTGAAAAACCCTTCCAAAGATTCTGCCCAAATTTACCATATGAACAGTAACTGAACTGGGTCCAACCTCGATATGTTTTTACTCCTAACTCCAAATAAGGCACATTATACACCATTAGAAAGCTCTAAACATGTGCTACAATTTTCAAGAAGACCCCCCAATCCAATTCAAGCTCTAAGAGGGTCAAAAACACAACCAAAGTTTCTGCCCAAAGAAACAGTAAAACTACCATATGAACAGTAACTGCACTAGGTTTAACCCCCATAAGTTTTTACTCCTAACTCCAAATAAGGCACATTATACACCATTAGAAAGCTCTAAACATGTGCTACAATTTTCAAGAA
>JANZXV010000001.1:17688807-17715208 GCA_027576455.1 Erythroxylum roigii | reverse complement strand
CTGAGAGCAGATTTCAGTTTTGAGGTTGGATCAGTTTACGCTCACCACCAATGTGAGTTAGCAGCAAGTGTCAGGTTTAGGGTTTCAGCAAGGCTCATGTCTCAGGAATGGGTCTCAGCAAGGCTCGTGTCCCGGGACCGTCGGGCTCCGGAAACGGTCCGACAGTTTCCAATGCATCGCGACGATTTTTTTTCTTTTTCTGAAATGTTTGTTCCCGGATGTCAGATATTCGTTTTGCTGTCGGTTCCTTCGTTTTTGCTTTCGATTTCCTTCGCCCTTCGTTTCCGCTTCATGACCTTCGATCCGAATTAGATTCTGCTTTATGACTTCTGGTTTCGCGTTATGTTTCCGCTTCGGACTTGAGTCGGATCCGTTATTGATTTGACGATCCGTTCTTTGTTAGTCGTTCGTTTTTTGTTTTCGTTGCGTTTTCCTGGTTGGGGTCCGGTCCTGAGATCGGATCCCAACAATAACACACACGGTCACTTACATGGTCTTGTACAGTGATTGTACAGTGATTGTGTCCAATCTTTAAGCTTTAAAACTAGACATCACGAAGATATACAGTTACAGAGAGTTACATAGTCAGTTTATACAGCCATATACACTTATACAATTAGCTTACATGGCCGTCTACACTTACATAGTCATGACTAAAATATTGCCTTTTCTCTTCCATATCATTGCAAAAGCTTACAAGATCAGGCACATAATCGTGTCCACTATTGACACAAGCGTGTGACTCTTAGACCTGAGCTTATCTTCTAGAAACAACTTCAAATCTATTGTTTTGCCTTAAATATGTCTGAACTTTGTTCTTATTGATCGAATGAGATAACTAATACTTTTGGAGTCTAGATTTCGTGAAATTATTCAAGTGAACATCCATAAAATGAGGCTAGATACATAGCAAAAAATCACCCCAATTCAATATCCCTAGTTAGCCCCTTTAAGCAATAACCATTTTCTTTTATGTTATAACCATGTTACAAATGCAAATTATCCATAAACATCCTTACCTAACCATAATTTTTGGTAGGGACTTTAGACAGAAATCTCTTGTAATTTCAATAATGTTAATATGGTATAAAATAAGTTTTTTTGTAAGAGTATGGGATGTGAATCTTTTATTGTCACTACTAACTTGTGTTATGGTTCAAATTCTTTTGTCTATTCATATATATATATTAGAACGAAAAAGAACAGAAAAGAAAAGATTGGCATGAACAAGAAAATCTAATTATAACCTATTATTAGCATCAACAAGAAAATCTAAGCTCAACATATTATCTTTACATGAAGTAGCTTAGCATTCTGAATTAAGTTGAATATCGTGATTCAACTTTTTAATTTTTCTCCTATATACATTTAGATGCCTTGCTAATACCTATGGTTTGAACCTTTTTTACCTTTTGATTCTTACATTTAAACTACAACCCTATTATACCTGAAATAAAGTCCTTTTGACTTATGCATGTATATACTCTATATAGTGGAGATTTGGTGTGAAAGCAATCATATAGCATAATATTTACATTTGAGGATTTTGGGAGAAACTCCAAACCATCAAATACATAAGTGGAATGAATGATAATCACGAAGAAAATCACCAAAACTTCATACATGCTTTAGAATGATATTGTCTTAGTTAATCATTATTAATAGTTTTTGTGTGAAGCTTAATTGTGATGTATGTCATTGCTTCAATCTTAAATGGATTGAATTTTAAAATATTTTCACTTTTTGATTTCATATGAAATGGCGTGAAGAAACCATGTTGGTGTTATTGTTTTTTTTTTCTAATATGGTTCACTCGAGGACAAGCAAAGTATAAGTGTGGGAGAATTTGATAAGAACTTCAAATAATCATATTTCAAATATTAATTATGTTATGTTATTATGATTATTAATTATATCTTAAAGTTTATCATATCTTTTATATTTAGATGATCCTTAGCTAATATAAAGCTTAAACACGTCAAAACACCACAAAATAAGGAGCAGTTAGAAAGATAAAGTTGACAACAATGTTTCTAGATATTAGGCGTCGGCATGTTCAGTGAAAATTACAACTTCAAATTTTCAAATTTGTACGAAAAACTCTTAAAAGTTGTTTGAACCTTAACTTAACTAGGTCTAGGTGGCAATCAGAGAAGGTACGATTTATAGGAGCCGAAAAATTATAACAAAAAGATCTCAATATCAATAATATATAGGATTAAAGTGAATATAAATAGGATCAAAGCAAAGGAGGAAATTAATTCCAAGTTTTTCCATCTACACATTCCAACTTTTGACAAAGTTCTCTTTTCCTTCCTTACGTAAATGTTAAAGTCACTTTTCTTTATTACAAGTTAGTAGTAGTTATAACCATTGTTGGCTAAATCTTCTTTATCTTGTTTGAAGGGAGTTGAAGCCTCTGGAACATTAAAGATTAGGAGATAATTAGGTCTTATTGCTAATTGTTTCATTCATTCGTATATTGGATTGTTTTTTGGTGTTCTTGTTTTTATGATTATTTTTATTGACTTCTAATATGCATAATTAGTTTATTGATTGAAATGATCATCTACTAAATTAAATATTAAATATTTAAAAGTTCAATTCCTTTATTCTTTGTAGCATACCTCATACATTATTGACTTTTAAGAAAAGCGTTCAACTAGATTAAATTTGATCATATATGTTACGTTATATTGCTTTGGTGGTCTTTCATTTCTTAAAGATATTGTTTAATTAAAATTTGGATCATATCTAAGGTTATTAAACAATAAGGGTTAGTTGAATTATGTGTTTTTGATTAATTAATCTTAAGGAAAGATAAGTATTTAATATCACATGAAATAATTATTTTTATATGGATAGTTAATCATAGTTCCAATGGTGGAAGCAACCATAAACTAAGATTTGTTTTATTATTATCATAGTTCCAATGGTGGAAGCAACCATAAACTAAGATTTGTTTTTATTAATAATTCTCTTTTTATTATTCACATATTTTAATTTATTTTATCATAAAATTTTGTATCATTACGACCCCATCTTGTTAAAATCTCTTTTGTAATGAGTGAAAAACTAGAATTCCTCTTAGGATCAATTCTTACTTTCCTATATTACATTTGTTTTATTGTAGGAATTTAGGATTCAATTTGAAGGCCAACGATAACATCACTAAATTTTGTTTAATTATTAACTCTAGTTTCTTAAACCGGTGTAAATTTTAAAGTTATAAACTATATTCTTTCTCAAGAAATATAGCTCTTATTCTTAAATTGATTTAGTAAAATCTGTTTCTAATAAAAAAACTGTAAGAACACATTAATTTGTTATATAAATTCTTTTGTTAGACTTGACTTCAACTCAGAAGATTTATATGGTCTTATCTAAGATTTCATGTAACTCTTATTATCCATTCCATAATTTATTCATTTATATGTTTTCTCAATCCCTATATATGAAATTGAATATATATGAAATTTGAAATTGAATCAAAATGCTACCAATTTTAATTCAACATAACATGTAATCATAAATAATTCATAAAGAAACTTAAGTCTTTCATTAAAATAAAATTCAATCTAAACAAATAATTTTAAGGTTTATCCGAATTTAGTTCTTATTAAGATAAAGAAAACTAAAAATAATCAAAAAAGAATATTAAACAAAAGAACTCATTTTCATGGATCTTGAGATATTAAATTTCTTCACTTAAATCTTGATGGAAATCCTTTCTTTTCTCTCTAAAGTTATTCCTTTCTTATCTTAAGTTACTTTAAATTAGCTCTCTAATTATTGCTCCCTTACTAACTATATCTCTTTCATCTTATAAAACCTTAGAAATTTAAAACACTTTTCACTACTTTTGCCTTATATGCTTGCACTATTAAGTATTATATGGATTCTAGGTGTACATGTCATATGGCATATGATGAGTCTCTTTTCAAAGTCTTAGACAAGAACTTCTATAGCAAAGTGAGAATAGGCAATGGTTCTCTCTTAGAGGTGAAAGGAAAAGAATATGTTATTACAAACACTTTAACAATTATTAATTTAATAACATGTGTACTTTTAATGCTTAAACTTGATCAAAATCTATTAAATATTGGTCAATTAATTGAAAAATGATATGTTGTGAAATTTTCTAATGATGAATGTTTGAAAATTAACGCTAAAAGTGATGAAATGATTAGAGTTTATACGAAGAGAAATTTTTTTCCAATTAATTGGAATTTTAAAGCCAAGATTATTAGAGTGAGTAATTTCATAAATTCTACCAAAGTTGCTGATGTATTCTTTCAAAAATATAATAAAGATCAACTAGGCAAGTTCACTATTGTTCTTATAATATAGTTTAACCAATACAATAATTGTTCTCTTAATGAAAAAGTGTACTATTAATAACTATTTTTTGTTATCTAATATAATAAGAAAAATGATTGATTTAAAAGAAAGGATTAACTAAAGTAAAACTACTAATATCAAATAACAAATCAAGGTAATAAATAAGAATAAAGCAATCAATTGATAAACAAGATCCAAATGTAGAATATCCCTAAAACCTTTTTATACTTAAACTTATCTTAACTTAATTATTAAATCTACTTAATTATATCGGTAGCAATTTTAACTTTATAACCATATTCCTTTTTTAAAATACAGCTCCTATTCTTAAATTGATTGGTTTAAAATCTCTTTCTAATCAAAAACTTTAATAACACATTAACTTGTTTTATACATTTCTTTGTTAGATTTGGCTATAAATCAAAAAATTTATGTGATCTTATTTCTAGGATTCCATCTTGTTATTCACACAATGATCTATTCATCCATCTTATTATTCACACTATGATCTATTCATACTTATGATTTCTCAATCCCTATATATGAAATTTAAAAATTAATTAAAATGTTAGAAAATTTTAATTCAACACAAGAAGTAATCATGAATAATTCATAAGGAAACTTAGCTCTTTTATTAAAATAAAGAATCAACCCAAATAAGTAGTTCTAGGGTTCATCTTATATAGATCTATCCTAATTTGGTTCTTATTAAGATAAAAACAAATAACAATCAAGAAAGAACACAAAACAAAAGAACTGATTTTGTTGGATCTTGAAATTTTAAAGTTCTTCACTTAAATCTTGATAGCAATCCCTTCTCTTCTATCTAAACTTGCTCTTTCTTTTCTCAAGATTCTCTAATTTAGCTCTCTAATTACTACCCCTTATTGACTATATCTGTGTTATCCTATAAAGTCTTTGAAATTCAAAACATTGTAACCAACACGAGTCCAACATGAATCTATGTTAGACTTGTGTTGCCCCCTTATAGAAAACTTAGGATTTTAGTAAAATTTACTGTAAATATAGGTTTCTAACGTAAATCCATGCTAGACCTATGCTGCTTAGCCATGAATATAGATTGAATATCGTGTCAGATTCTGGACCATATTATGAATTCTTTCTCTAAAGTTATGTCAAAACTTTGTTGGCCTTTAAGCATATCATTTTCATCACTCTTAACTTAAATATGTGATAAATTCAATAAACAATTTAACAAATAATCCTATCCAGCAAGATTCTCTATCATTTATTCAATTGAAAAGTTCATCAATTTGCTAGGCATTTAGCTACTTGAATCAACTAATAAATCAATTCAATTTAACTCCACATTCCTTAAAACTTTAACTTAATTAGTAAAAAAACTTAATGGATGAAGTCAACATATATATTAAAGATGCTTTAACTTTCAAACAATTTTATGATCCTTATTGCTACAAAAGCAAAGCACTAACTTTAAATTCATACAAAAGCTTTTAGAGGTTTGTTTGAAAAGTCACCTAGCTTTTTGATGTAAGAGTAACTACCTTGTTATAAATATTCCTAGTTAATCAATTAGGTCACTGTTTTAAATAGCAAGAAACACCACTCTTTAATATTTACTTGGTCTGAAGCTATAGGAGAATTTATTTTATTTTAATTTATTCACACATTTTTTCTTTTTATTTTTAGTGGATACTAAAAATGATTAGAAAGAATTCATTCCTAACTTAATGATTTGTCCAAAACATATAAAAGTATCATATTGCAAATCAATCACCCATTATTAAAATTAATCAAAACAAAATCAACTTAATCATCAATACTTATCACTATTTTTCTAAACAAATTAAATCACGAAACATCCAAATTTATAATGAATTATATCTAAATCATTATTATTCTTTCAAAGTTCAAATGTTTCATTTATTCGGTCCTTATTAAGCTAATGGTATAAACTTGATAAGTATAAAAAATATGCATATAAATAATTAATTTTCTGTCCATACTTGAGTTGTATATTGTCCTTAATGTACAAACATATAATAATTAAGAAACTAAAAAAAAGCCAAAAATAAAGAACTTAGGATAAGTGGTACTTCTTTAACAATAAAAGATCCTTTACTGCTGGCTTTGTAATCAGACATGTAGAGGTATTATGTAACACGAGGTACATACGGATGGGCGTTTTCATATCTTTTATTTATGATTTTTGAAATATATTAGACTTCATCTTTTGTATAGAACCTTTTTATGCAATAAAAAAGATAATAACTTTCTAATCTGAAATACAACTCTGTTACTTTTCTGTTTTCCAGCTTTGATTTTGCAATTGTTGGGAATGTTATAGAGCAAATCACCACAAGAGTTAAAAAAACTTTGAAAACATAATTATGGGCATCTTCAATTATCTTAAAATTGATATTGTAATTCATGATTGATCTCATTCATTGCAGAACTTTACATTAGCAACGTCAAGTCTTTCTGAACTCATAATTTACTCATGCCCCTACTCTAATATTCAGTGAAACCCAGATTTTCTGGTTTTTCTTAATCCTTTTCACCTTTTCGTATTGTCAATCATAAGATATAATTCCTGGAAAGTTTCCAATTCTATGGGAACAAAGTCCATCTAAGTGTCGTCAAAAAGATGTTATGATTGGTAATGAAAGTGAAACCATGTGTTGCAGTGGGCAACTAATATCCCTCGGGGGGGCTTTTGATAATTAAAAGAGTTGAAAGGTGATCAAGACAAGTGAGACTAACATGATTCCTGTGGATTTCACTTTCTTTTGATCAGCAACTTGAAGACTTGATTAGGACCATTTTCTCAAGACACAGCTATGCACGGTCTAATGTCAGTAGCATTCATTTCCCACAAGATGTTAACCGATGATGCCCGGATCGGATTTGTATATTATCTAGAATTATGATTTAGCTTCACAAAAAAGTTAATTTCTTCAGTTAACAAAATATTCCTGACTTTTTCTTCGAATTTTCGAGTCAATAATTCCCCAGTTCCAGTTAAGTTTTGCTTAATAACACTTCCTTTTTCACGTGTGATAAGGTTTCTGTCTTAAACAGTTTATAGTTGGTAGCTTAATTATACAGACTAAAAGAACAATAATTAAGCTCTTCTGTCAATTCTGAATAAAATAGAAAGGAGCTAACAACTATAAACTGTTAGACTCAACCTATATATTTTTTAAAATGCAGCCTCTTAGTTCACATGACCGACACTGCCTCTGAATGAATATTAATGACGTCTTGATCATAAGAACAAATGACTTGTTATTTTCTTGTGCCTGCTACTGCCATGACATACTTGGACGCTGATGACCACTAATGTTGATTTGGTATGAAGCTTCAATAAGGCATATAACATGGTGATGTATAATCTTTGCTGAAAGGTAAGGTACTTGATCGTTCAATAACTAATTTCCCACTTGAATGTGGTGTGATAAGCATATGCAACTTCCTCAAAGGAGCAGGCCATTGGATACAATCCCAAAGTTGTATTAAGTGGTAGGCCAAGTTGATGAGAAACATTGAAGAAAAGAAAGCTGAAAATTTTCTCAATCTTATTATTAGTTGGGAGGCAAAGCCATGTGATTGCTTTTGGCAGATGAGACCCCATTTTGGAAGGTTATTCGTTCCAGCGAAGAATTTGAAACGAAGCTTTTGCCTTATATATATTTCATCCCCTGTTTGACAACAGCAACCAACTCACGAAGCTCTTTCCTTTCTGAAGTCACAGAAGCGCATTTGAATCACACTTCTTCAATAATTCAACATGGGCTTTCGATTTCCCAGGATTACTCACTCAAAGCAAATACTCAAGAGGATCCTCTTTTCTCAGCAGATTAATGACGTGCCTAAAGGCCACTTAGCTGTTTACGTGGGGGAAAGTCAAAAGAAGAGGTTTACTATACCGATTTCTTACCTGAAGCATCCATCATTCCAGATCTTGCTAAGTCAAGTTGAAGAAGAGTTTGGATTTAATCATCCCATGGGTGGTCTCACAATCCCATGCAGCCGAAATGTTTTCACTGATCTGTTTTCCAGTTTTTAGACGTTTTAAATGCAATGAACTAACAAAACTAACGAATGTACCATTTTTGGAATATGTAAAAGTGTAAATATTTGCGCTCTTAATAGTCAGAACAATGTGATGCTCTTATAAACTGAAATCAAATTGGAAGACAAATATTCTCTCTTATGGTTGTGTCTCTGCTCTTCCTAGTCACGATCTATATTTGTGCGTTCCTATTGTAGTTTTTTTATGCTGCTCTACAGTTTTATGCGGACAAAACTGTCAGGTGAAATCATTAATAATGAATTGCTTCCAATGTAAAAGCACCTATAATAAAGTGCCTCATCCCCTGCAAAATCTGTATTGAAATAGGATTGTTTTCTTCAACTTCATCAAACTCCAAGCTATCTATTTCTCCGTTAGTATACCATTATGCTTGAACGTCCAAATCAAGTTTAATGATGAGCTTTTGAAATCTTTTGTTTATTTGGTATCGCTTAATCTTGCGGTATGCATTATCCACGAAGCTGGATATTGATTCTTTCCTCTAAAAACTTTATGCACTAGGACGTAGCTAAGTTAATGGAGTATTTGGTACTAGGGACGCCCTCCTCTTCTCGTTGTCTTTCTGGTGCAAAAAATTGAAGGTGACAATTTATTCGGATGAAACAAGCAGGTGATGTATGTTCTTTGAAGCCATGCATTGCTTCATCTCTTGTTACACATGCATATCCTCGGTAAATTTGGTTGTGATGGGGTCAAGTTCGTGTGAACTTCACGAGTCTTTGTCTTCCATTAAAAGATACACCTAATGAAAGAAAAGGCTGGAAGTATGCTCCACCGCACATTATATCTCTGCTGCTGTCATTCAACGCAGCTTACTATTGTTTGACACAGTTCACAATTTTATGGGTTTGCATGTGATGGGGCTTGTGACAATGATCTGTGCCTTCTGTTTAGTGTTCATATCACATTCAAGGGACAGCCAGGTCTCAGGACAACGCTTATGTTTTCTTTTTGGAACGCAAGTCTAAAATTTTTAATCTTCAAGATTTTGATCAAATGCAGTGGATAGTAAAGGCTGCAATCATGAAAATTTAACAAGATAAAATTCTTGCTAGACCAACAAAGAAGCATCTAAATCTACGTTGTTGTTCCATTTCATTCTATCACAAGCCAAAATATCCAACAACTTTCGTAATCATCAATACCTTAGCCTCACATTAGATTAAATTTCGGGTTACCCATTAAGGCCTGATCTTTTCTCCAACCATCAGTTTTGGTTTTTTCCAACACAAACATGACGCGACCCCTAGACACTAGTCAATTGTAATTGGCTCAACCATCGAGCGAACTTTCTCATCAGGGTCCACTTATCTTCCGATATTAAAGTTCTTTACATCACTACTGTAGATATACACGGTTTCTTGACCATAAGAGTCCCAACTACGGCAGTACTAGCAGGCAAGTGAGGATGCAGACTAATTATGGTAGGACAGACTTCATGTGAAATCAAGTGGACTTGTCTGGCAAGTTAATGCATTTATTTGGTTGAAGAAAAAAGATAGCATTGCACAGATGTGGATGTGGCATAATAATAGATCGTTCTGTTCGCCACCCATCACATATGCTGGAAAGCAATAGATTTTGGATTTATGAACTTATCATGGAAATCTTGTCATGGTGATAGTGAAGGTGGCATGCATAGCCAATAAATCTTTGAACGAGATTCTTTGTGCCCTGTAAAGATTCTTCTAAAGAATCTCATCCACGTATTTTTCTAAATTTTACGTATTTGTATGTATGAGATCGTCTAAATAAGATTAGCATAGGGTTCCAGAAGATTTGATCCCGTAAACCTTGGCCCATAAGAAAAAAATTTGTAATTATTTTCATTAATGTGATTTAGCAAGGACATGGATAAAATAGATTATTAGAAGTACCAACAAGTACTGAGTTGATGCAGGTGCATGGTTGGAGTCTATTGTTCTTACCATATATGGCCTTGTATGATAAATGACTTATTAGCCTTTTTTAACGGAATGAAAGGTTTTAGCTATTTGAGCATGTCAAAAGGCCGATAATTATGTTTAGTAATTAGTTAATTGTGTTGGTGGATTGAAATCAATTTATTAATTTTGAAAACGTTACTAGGAGGAGCATTTTTCTCCGGTGGATGAGAAATTAAGGGACTAAAAGATTATTATATTTAAAAGTAATTACAAATTAGAGATAAAGATGAAGATAGATAGAGATAGAGATAGAGATAGTTATACAAATATAAATTTGACTTAATTTATATAAATTTTAAAAAGTTAGTCATTAAATTAAAATTTTATTTAATATTAATTAAAATTTTCAAAAAATTAAAAAATTGTTATCTCTAATTATATTACATTAATTACTTTTGTATATATCTAATATTTAGGTCCCCTTTTATATCAATATTTAGTATATGATATTATTATCCCTTGTATATTGTATTTAATTTAATTCAATTTAATCTAAAATTAATAAGTCAAATTTAAATTAATTATTTTAATATAAGTTTAAATTTTAAGAGATTAATAGAAACAAATTTTTTCACAATAATTTTATTTTAATTTAATATATTAAAAAATATTTTCAATTTTTAAATTTTAAAAATTAAAATTAAAGTAACAAAAAGTCATATTTCCATAAATTAGAAATTAAATAAATATCATTTTTGCAAACTCAATTTCATATTAAGTTCGTTGGTGCTGCATTTGAGGAAAAAGTCCTAGTCTAATCCGACCGTCTCAAGCTTATTTTTAGCGGCATTTTAGTGATCTCTAAAGCTCTTCAGTTGACCTTTTGTAGTGCAAATCCAAAAGGATCTCGAGAAGTTTTTAATTGAGCTCATTCATCATTGAGAAATTATAGTGGGAGGGCTTTTGTGTTCTTAAAGTTCGATGGAAAATATTAGAAAAAATAATGTCAACTTCTTTTGCTCAATCTAAAATTTTGAGAATATTGAGATAAATACTAAGATATAAATAGCTAATAGTTATATCCTTATAATTTTTTTAAGACGTACCCTGATAAGTCATTTTATTAATTAATTTTATCAAACATCTTTAAACAAACAACTGATATTATCAGTTAGTTAAATCAGCTATATTAATCTGTTATTACTTAAGCGTTGATAGAATCAGCTAATAACTAATGCAATCCACTGATTGTCAAACAAAACCTATTTAATTAAACGGTCTATCTATGAAAATATCTTCTACACCATGAAATTTTATCTTCTACACCATGAAATTTTTGGATCGCATAAATCTCTAACTTGTTCAATGATCACGTTAAGTAATTCCTACGGATCCACCCTTGAAACCAAAATATCTGGTACGAGGGTTGAAGATGGTGACTTACGGTACGTACTAGTAGGGCTTGGCTCATGTGAACTTCTTGTCCGCACGTCGAGCAAGTTGATCATGCCATTATGTCTGCATGACAACTTTGACTTGGAACCGACATTATTAACTATTGGTATAGAATATTATTGGACACATTTATCTTGGTTCTTTGCAGTCTATCAGCTGATTTTCATTCGATTTTGGTTAGTCTTTATTTGTTTTCATGAAAAGGTTACAACAAGGCACTAAACTGAATTCTTCTAGGTGATGTTTTGAAGCATTTCATGAATGTAAAGAGAACAGAAAAAATCGCTGTTCTGTCCTTCGAGCTGCAAAAATTATCCGACCACAGTCTCTTATATTCCAGATGGACATGTTAACTTCCCTAAAGAGGATGGGTGAGTTGTTTCACATCAAATGAGCATCGGTGAATCAATCCAATATTGTTTGATAAATAGGTCGAGGACCTCACCATGTGATCCTTAATCACTAATCTCTTCACTCGTACGCAGCTGGGGTCCGCTTGACAAGTGAAATTGGTTGTATCAAAGGATTTCTATCATAGCCTGAACCTATATATTCAGCCATGTTAAAGTTGTAGAGCAATCAAAGCAAGCCTTAACATTGAGCATCAAACATCCTGGTCCTTCAGGCGCTTCTGATACATTCTCTTATTAGTTTCTGTGCAGAATCATGGGTTTCCGTTTGTCTCCAATTCTACGTGCAAAGCAATTTCTTAATCGATCTGCATATGTTTCGATCCAGGAAGGTGCTGTAGCTATGGATGTTCCAAAAGGTTGTCTTGCGGTTTATGTGGGAGAACGCCAGAGGAGATTTGTCATTCCAGTTTCGTACCTGAATCAGCCTTCATTCCAAAACTTGCTTAACCAAGCTGAAGAAATGTTCGGATATGATCATCCAATGGGGGGTCTGACAATTCCTTGCAATGAAGACATTTTTAATCATGTCGTTTCGTGCATGAATGAGTCTCGAACGAGGAAATGAAAGTGTGGAAGATAAATCATTAAATGATTTTTTCACTCCGGAAACTGGAGATTAAGAGTAACATGTACAGTTTTCTTTGTTTTTTTCTTCCTTAGGGAAGTGAACTTGTTTCCCAATTCTAAACAGATGGATATTGTTACAGTTCCACGGAATGCCTTCCAATTGCAAAAGCAAGAATCAGTAATTAAATTCTTTAAATTATTTCCAACTCGTATCTCATTTCTTCTCTAAGATCTGTCTTCCTTTTCAAGGGTCTGCAGCGAAGCAACTCTCTCCTGCTAGGATGTGATAATGAAGCCCTTAAAATATAATTAAGTTTAAAATATAAAAAATAAAGGAATAAAAGGAATTAACACGGGATAAATTTGAAAAAAGTATATATTCGAAAGCAATCTATCTTAATCTCTTTAATACAGTTTACTCTCTCTTAATTTTTGTTTAAAATAAGGATATACAAATAAAATAAAAACTAACGTATATCAAAGCTATAAACAGGGTATTTAAAGAATATGAGAATATCTTATAGATATAGGACAATTAAAAGTTGTTTTTTATAAATGTACATTAAGTATAAACTTATCTCAATCTCCCTAATATACTCCACTCTCTCTTTGTTGTTGTTTAAAAAATATAGAACAGAAATTAAAACATATCAAAG
This sequence comes from Erythroxylum roigii, assembly GCA_027576455.1. Lineage (NCBI taxonomy): Eukaryota > Viridiplantae > Streptophyta > Magnoliopsida > Malpighiales > Erythroxylaceae > Erythroxylum > Erythroxylum roigii. The sequence continues at coordinate 17,701,812 of JANZXV010000001.1, read as the reverse complement.
TTAAAAACAGGTTAGTTAAAGAATATGAAACTATAATCACAACATGAATACATTAATATGTTACTCAAGATCCGGCGCTTCCTATATCTTTATTTTGTGTAGTTTCTGCTTCAGGTACAACATGTTTATGAGAGATTTTGACATGTTCTGACTCTCTATTTCTTCTTATCTCCATAAGGAATACAATTTCGAAGATGTGGTACATGACTTCGCCTATTAGACAAAGTTTGTCCTCATCCATAATAGTCATCTTTGGCTTTAGCAGTTTACTAAATATTTGATTGAATGTATTAGTATGTGTTCCATATTAATTTCTTTTTGTATCTTCAATATGTATAGTTTTTGTTTAAGATATAACTAATTTGTGAGAGACTTTGACATCTGCTGACTCTCCAATTTCTTCTATATCCCTATAAGGAATGTAATCTCAAAGATGTAGTGTATGACTAAAGGGGTTGTGGAAAGCCAAACATCACCAACAGACCAATCCTCGCTCAAAGCATCCAAAGTTATAAGCATCACAAATAAGGGTTCGATCGGAAGCAAAGCATCAACCAGGATCGACCCATAACATATCTCAATATCATAAACAAAACAACTCTCATAGTCATAACCAGCGCGCATTTGGTCCTAATGCATACCCATCAGGTAGCACGTCTTACAGATCTTTTCTTTTTCACAATCGAGCATAGCAATACATATCAAATTATTAAGCATGCAATTTATCAAGTAAACATTCAGTTATGCAATGACCAATGCATGTATGTAATACCCAACTCAGTATATTCACTCAGTTAATTCGATATAAAGGCTTATACTAAAACGGGTACGCATTACTATATGTACGTGTTCACTATATAAATATATAAGTATCGATTTATATATGTGTATCTATATATATAACTCGTTCGTCCGAACCTTCCGATGGGGTCTTGCTCCAACCATACCTAGTAAATAAAAAAATTGCTTAATCAATGCTAATTAAGAGTTATTGGGCTCAAATAACAGTTTAGGTATCATCCGAATTGCCTAAACAGTCCATTTATGAAATTTGAAAATTTCTCTTATTCTCGCATAAACGTTCTATTATTTTAAATCGCCAATCGGTGAAAATCTCACTATGGTTATTTAGAAAAAAGTATCAGTATAATTTTTTAAAAAACCTCATAAAAAGTGACTAAAATGATCGCCGGAATAATACCTTCGATAATCGGAATATTCCCTTCGATCACCGGAAAATCTTCAGACTCAAAATTCAACAATTTTTATACCAAATGAAAGCTCTTGATGAGTAAAACAACTTTCTCCTAAGCAACATACTCAGATTCTCATCATATTTAAGCGAATTAAAGAAAAACAAGTTAAAATCTTAGCCTCTTTTTCCATCAATCGGCGGTGATCCAGATGGTGGCTGACGACGAGACCATGGAGCTTTTGTTCCTGACGTCAAGACGAGTCAAATAGTGGTGGTGGTGACCATCAACAACCATTAGAAGCGATGGATCGACGATTGGTATTTTTTGTCAATTTTTCTCCTCAATTTTTGGGACGATTCTGGCCACGATGGTGACTGCAATGGGTATAGTTGTGACAGGTAAATCAAGAGGAAGAGATTGTTGGTTTGAGTCACCAGTGGTGAAGAATGGATAGAGAGAGGGAATTCGTGAATAGTAACTTTTGGGGAGGTTAAAATGAAATTATGAAAAAATGGGGAAAAGAAGAAGTTGTCTCTTATATATATATAGCACACGAGATGTTAAATTCTCTCCCCCTTACAAAAAAAGTTTGTCATCGAATTTTATAATAAGGTTTATTAAGGAAACAAGTATGGATACAATTCTCTCATCTCGCTCTGTCTCCCAAGTAGCTTCTTCAATGTGACCATTCCTCCACATCACCTTAACCATAAGAATTTGTTTTGGTCGAAGCTGTCGTACCCACGAATCCACGATAGCTAATAGCTCCTCTTCGTAGGTTAAATTCTCGCTCACTTTCACGCTCTGCAATTGGAGTACATGGGAAGGGTCGGGAATGTACTTGTGAAGCATAGAAATATAGAATATTGGATGGACTTGGGCTATGTCTGGAGGTAATGCCAACCGGTATGCCACATTTTACGGTCACAAGGTCATGTTGCAATTGCTGTTGCTACATCAGGTGTTGCATCATCAGTCCTTCCTGGTGGCAGAACAACTCACTCAAGATTTAAAATCCTGCTTGATTTTTCAAAAAAGAAAGTTTGTCAAATAAGTAAGCAGAGCAGTATTGCAAAATTGATATTTGAATATAGTCTTATCTTATGAGACGAAGCTTCAAAGAAAAAACGAGAAGCCATTGAAGCATTTCATGATATCATGGACTTGAATCAGCCTTTCGGAGGAAAGATTATTGTATTTGACGGTAATTTTTATCAGACTTTGCCAATTATTGACCAAGCCATAAGACAATAACTGATTAATTCAAGTCTTCTAAATTTGAATCTTTGGCTAAACATGCATAAATTCTCATTGACAATAAATATGAGAGCTATGTCAAATCTAGCTTTTTGTGAATTTTTATTATGAGTAGGAGAAGGGACAGAACCAGTCGACGAACAAGATCAAATTTTCTTGCCAAAACAACTTGTTATTCCTTACCATAATAAGGATGAATCTCTTAACAGGTTACTTTTTTTATATTTTATTTACTTCTTGAATATTGTAAAAACGAAAATTAAAAATATATGTTTCTTATGCACCATTAGGTTACTTGAAAACGTCTTCCCTAACCTAAGCTTGTATTCATCCAATCCATATCAAATGATAAATAGATGTGTATTGTGCCCCACAAACGGTTACGTTAATGAAATCAATGACATGATGATCAGCAAATTGTCAAGAAATCTGTATTCATATATGAGTTTTGACAAAACAGTTGATCGAAGGCATCAAGTAGATTATGAAGATTTTCTCAATTCTTTAAATCCTAAAGGTCTACCTCCTCACAAATTATTACTCAGAGAAGGTTCTCCAATTATGCTCCTAAGAAATTTGAATCCAACTAAGGGACTATGCAATGGAACAAGGTTGATATGTAGGCAATTAAAAGATTATATAATTTCTGCAGAAATTGTCTTTGGACCTCACAAAGGAAAATTAATTTTTATACTTAAAATTCCTTTGCAATCTTCAGAAAATGAAAAGAATGGAATACCTTTTGTTAGAACACAATTCTCAGTTCGTCTACGTTTTGCAATGACCATAAATAAATCTTAAGGTCAAACGCTTGATTATGTTGGGATTTATCTCTGCCAGCCTGTTTTCTTGCATGGACAATTATATGTGGCTTTCTCAAGAACTTGGACTCTTGAATCAGTTAAAGTTCTCATTATTCCAGGAACTTTTGAGTCTTCAAAACTTGATCAAAAAACAATAAATGTTGTGTTCCATGAAAATTTTCAATTATTCAAATTATAAAGTATTAAACTATCACAAGGTATATGAATTGTTTGGTACAAGTTTATTTATTTTAATGAAATTTAATTTTGTTTGTACTAATTTCATTTAATATCAAAAATATTTTTGCTGATTATTGTGATGAATGATTTTTTAGATGACAGAAAAGTGTTTATTAATCAAGGATATTTTACCTGGTACTCAATGGTGGTTATGTGAAATTACTGTCTAAGAAAAACAACATATTGTTACATCACTAGGCACGCCATCGAACAGACAAAAATTCATCTTTTTTATGTATGACAACTATGCTTTTTTCCTTCAAATTCTTCCCTTTTTTAAAACTTAATTATTAACTATTTGTTTGTTATTGACAGAGATCACAAGTTGAAGCAATTATCTTCAACAATGATATCTAACGAATAAGCCATATTGTGCAGCCGTATAAGAAATATATCATTTGTAACGCTATTGTGAAGCCAATTCCACCTCAGTACCAAACTGAAGCTTACAAATTTAATGGATAATTACAAGTCAGATTGTTGTTGAACCTGTAGCAGATGATGACAACATCATCCCCATGAAATTCAACTATATATGTTTTACCGATCTTATTAACTACATGAACGAGAAGGAAAAATCAGTTGGTGAGATCCCTCGTTTGTTTCTTACTGCAACTTTGACTTATTTAAGTATTATATACAATTATATTTATCTTTAATATGTGATAGATATTTTGGGTGTCGTTATTGAAGTCTTAGATCAAAAGCAAATCAACAGAGATGGCAAACTTTCAACTGTCAAGAAATTCGATCTTGCCAACAAACAGTACGTTACATTCTCTACACCCCTTAAAAACTGAGACAAAATCTTTTTCCTCACTTTTTTCGTTTTTATATTAGGCAACAAGCAATTATACTGTCAATGTGGAATGCTTTTGTTGCTACTAAGGTCAACAAATTGTCGACTCATTACAAACTTATCCTATAATTGTCTGCCGCAGGCTAAAAGTCAACTTTTATAATGGTAATTTTGTTTTTTTATTCATTTGACTTTTACATTTTTCAATTATTTATGTTTCTATTTTATTCTTAACTTACAATTAAAATATTTTAGGTATTGGATTATCCACTTGGTTTGATTCTACCATTCTGATTGATCCACTAATACAAGAAGCTGCAAATCTAAAAAATTGGTAATGTCACGTTTTGTTTCTCTGTTATAAAATGGATAAAATTATATACAAATTTTATAACATTTAAATGCTTTTATATTTATAACAATCGTTTTTCAGGGCACAACGTATGTTTTATATTTTTTTGAAACCTTATTTATTTTATATTTTTTTGAAACCTTATTAACCAACAATTTTATACGAATGGAAAAAATTATATACAAATTTTATAATATTTAAATGCTTTTATATTTATAACAATAAGGAACTTAAAAACCTTATTAACCAACAAGCTTACTTGAGGTATAATCCTGAAGTTTCTTTTGGATCATATCAAAAAATTACTCAAATTATTTTCTTAATGTCCACCAGTAAGGTAAATCCATATGATATTCTTCTGTAACCTTTCTGCATTACAGATTGCTTATCTGAGATTAATGTTTCTAACAAAAATCTATTTATATATTTGCAGACAACATGGATTAAAGCTAAAATATCCTTTCAACACATTTTGCAAAAGTACTGGTATATGGCTTGTAAAAAATGCTTTCACTCCACGGCAGCTACATATGGGATTACATTCACTTGTAATTCTTGAAGGGAGAAATTGCCAACTGAACCCAAGCATTTGTTGTTTGCTTTTTTCTTTTCAATTTTCTGTGCTTTCTTCTGATATAGTTTATTCGTTGAGAAAATTGGGAAATTATTCTATTTTCTAACTTGAGTGTCACGGGTGAAAACCTTCGATATGTCACGGGTGTGACATGTTAAGTCACACCTGTTAGACCTTCTCACGGGAGTGATCTAATGTGTCACGCTCATTATGCATTTCTGATTTTCCTCTATTTTTTTCTTTTGTAACAAACTTTTTAGTATATTAATTATTCTATCTAATTAACACACATATCCTCATTAACTTTTGTTTGGAAATGCAGTTGCCGTTATGATGTTGATTTAACTGACGAAACAGGAACTATCACAGCTACTATTTTTGGCGAACTTGGTGAAAACCTCTTGAAGTTCACTGCAATTGAAGCTATGCAATTTTATCACCAAGTTATATTTTTTGTCTTACTACAAATACAAATAGATTACAATAATTATGTTATGTTTATCATATGATTGATGCTTTACGTTTTTATCTTTCCATAGCAAGAGCATCAAACTTTCTCTGGAAAAGTTACACGCAGAATTGAAAACCAAGACATTTCTTCTTCATATCAAACCTGTTCACATGCAATCACTAGATAGAAGACAACGATTCACTGTTATATATTACTGTGAAACTGATGGTGATGAATTACAAAAGGGTTCAACTTCGATCAGAAAAGATGATGGCATATTAACTGATCGTCCAAATAACAATGTTGAGATTACAAATACATCTATTTCAATTTTTTATCAGTATTTATTCAATAATTTTTTCTTTTTTATCATTGTCAACTGCATCATTTCTTGAAAAAAATTTATAATTTATAATAACATTGAAAAACTACAAATTTGTAATTTAAAACTATTTTTAAATGTTATTATAAATTATAAATCGTTTTTCAAAAAATACATACTATATGGCTCAAAATATGATCATGTCCTATATCGTGGAACTTATTTCCTTTTCCATGAATAAGACATGGTATATGACACGACCATATCTTGGACTACGTCTTCCTTTGAAAACACCTTCACCATATCAACATATTTTTGTCTTCAACCAGTGTTCATTTCTGATTTTAAGACAGGAACATGCCTTGAGCCAATCCCATATCCCATGTCGTGTTAGCCTAAAAACTTTTTAAAAAATGGTTGATCCCTTTCTAAAAGTCTAAAATTTTATACCATAAATATGAGCCATACACATAAGAAATAATATATCAATCATACTATAAGAAATTTACCAAGATTGTGTCTTGATATTACTATAGTTATGCTTATGAGCAATCCTTTGCTGAATTATCATGAAGGGATTACAATATGCTTTTATTCCTTCCCTTGGTTTCCTACCATTACCAGTTTCATGACAGGTGCCATGGAATATTGGGATATATCAAGATCTAATATTCTTGTTATACAATATAAAGTCGGTAACTTGTTCACTTGAAAGAAGTTTAAATATGAAAGTGAGAGCAAGCTATAGAACGCTAGTCCTATCATTTAAATTAGTACCTGGTTTTATGTCTGGTAACTATTTAAAATGAAGGGGCAAATTATCCAATGTAGAAGAAAGAAAAAAATAAATAAGGCTCAATTTTTGAGCACATAAATCAGGTTATCTAGTTATCCTGATAATTGGTAAGCGTAATCTAAACCAAAATAAGACAAGTTTCAAAGTAATAAGAGATCAAAAAATTGTAGCAATCAAAGGTTAAAAAGAAAGAAAGAAAGAAATAAAGAAACCAGAGGAATATAAAGAGAATTTATTGAAGAAAAATGTAGAATTTGAACACTTCACTTTAATAAATCAAGTTATTTGTATAGAGAGATAAGACTTCAAATATAATGACATAATTTTCAAATCAAATAATTCAAAACTGATCCTAAGACTCCTATTTATAACCATTGATACTAAAAAAATGCTTGCTAATAAAAAAGACTACACTAACTACTAATTAGGAGAATATGCATTTTTTAAAAATCATGTTATTACCCATTTAAGCCTCACGTGATCTGATTTGGTCTTGGAAGCTGCCACTTTGCATTTTCCTTCTCCTAGAATAACTTCAAAATGGTTGGATGCTATCATTACTTCGCCTAGAAACTCACCTTATCCTTAAGGAGAAAAGATGGAAATTGCCTAATAAGCAGGTTATAATTTTCTATATTGCCTCTTTGATAGGACATCCTTGCCATTACACCAATACCTCTAGTATAGGGACTTTGGACTTAGTAACCATCAGTGACCCATAATTTCTTCAAAGTTCAGAGTCTGTACCCAATTAGTAGTAAGAGGTAAAGGAAGAGATGGAGTAGAAGGTAACTGCCCGTGGGTAGGTTGCAGCATGGAAACATGAAAAATAGGGCAGACCTTATTCTAAATTTCTTCATCAAGGCAACATCTTGCATAATTACTAAATGATTTTAATAAAAGAGCTTATTTTCAACAAGATGAAAATCATGATAAGTACTAGGATCTTGCCTAATGTATTTGATGATGTTCTTAGTGTATACATCCTACAACAAGGCTTCTTAAAGATTCAGAAAATCCATAAGAACTAGAAGACAAAGAACTAAAAATTATACATGATGTGGCCTCCCAGAGAGAGCATTAACACCTTGATTTTTTCCAATCTTATAAATAATAGTGAAGTCAAAAGTAGATAACTTCATGATAAACGGTTGTTGTTCAATTGTAATCACCCCTCTGTTTAAGAGATATTTAAGGTTTTGATGGTCAGTCTTGATAAAAAGTGTCTTCCAAACAAATAGTGTTTCTATTTTTACAAAGTAAGTACCAAAGTTAAGAATTCACTATTATGAGTAGATTTTCATTAGAGAAAGATAAACCCTTAATGAAATACACAATGGGATGCTCATATTACAATAAATTGGATTTGACATCTACTGAAGAAGCATCACACTCAATTGTAAAAGGAATGTTAAAATTTGGCAATTATAGAATAGGAATAGAGGTTAGTGCCATTTTAAGTTTTTGTAAGGTTAACTTAGCTTCAAGACCCCATTGGAAACTATTCTTTTTGGTTAAATCAGTCAAAGGCATTGCAATCAACTTATAATGTTTGACAAATTGATGGTAATAACCCATTAAATCGAGAAATCCTCATAGCTCTTTTGACATTCTGTGGTGAAGGATAATATAATATTGCCTAGATTTTTTCTGAATCTACTGCCACCCCTTGTTTAGAGACTACATATCCTAAAAATTGGATATACTCCTGGCTAATTGAGCACTTCTTTGAGCATGTGTGTGTAAGAGATTAAGAGTAGTTTGCAAATGTCGCAAGTGATCCTCTAGGTTGGCACTATATACCAAAATATCATTAAAAAATATTAATATAAATTTACAAAGGTAGGGGTGAAATGGTGATTCATGGTTAACTGGAATGTTAAGGGGGCATTCATCAAGACAAAAGGCATGATAAGTAATTGCTAAAGTCTAGAATGGGTCCCCAAAAGTTATTTTGTATATGTTTAGATGGTTCATACAAATCTAGAAGTAACCAGACTTAAGTTCAATTTTTGAAAACACTATTGCCCTATAGAGTTCATCAAGAAGCTCATATATGTTAAAAATGGGGTATTTATCGAGGATAGTTAGTTGATTTAATTTCTTGTAATCTATACAAAACCCCTAGGAATTGTCTTTTTTCATTACTAAAAGGATAGGACTAGCAAAAGGACTAGAGATAGGTCGATGAATTATGAAGTTAATAGAGCATTAACCTAGGTTTCAACCTCTGTTTTCTAGTTATGAGGCAAATGATAGGGCTTCATATTTGGTGGAGTTGAGTTGGGTAATAGGGAAATGGTGTGAGAATAAGATCTGATTGGGGGTGAAGTGGAAACCTCTACAAGACATCATGATAATTAGATAAAAGTGATTAAATGGCAAGAGAGGCACTGAAGTACTTATGAATGTGTCCACTTTGGAAAGAGACTGGAGGGAGACGTCTGTGTTATCTAAAAGAGGAATACCCTATAACTTATACTATTTTCCATCCAAATAGAAGATCATAAACATCTCCTTCCTATAGGTGTGCATTGTGTTGAAAGAAGAAAAACATATAATACCCAAAACAACATTTGCTCCTCCAATTAAGAGTGGAAAATATTCCTCGGTAATTTTCAAGCCTAGTAGCTGCACTAAAAGATTACAGAAAATCGTATTGCACTAAGTTATGTCCTCTTTCCCTATATCCACTCCAAAAGTTAGTACTACGTCTAACTTCAAGCCCAATTCTTCAGCAAGTAGTGTTGTAATGAAATTATGAGTAGAACCACTATCAATTAAAATTAAGATTTTCTTGTTTAAAAAGGTTGCCTTGAGTTTCATAGTTATCCCTGAGGATTTGTCCAATATGGCATGGAACAAAATCTTAACCAAATCTCAAGGAAATTCACCTCCACCGTGAGCTTCCCTGTTGAGTTCAACTTCTTCCCCTTTTGCTTCAAGCTTATCTTTGCTGATTTCAAGTAGTGAAAAAGTTTCCTGTTTATACCAATGGCCTAGAGCAAACTTCTCGTTGCACCTATAGTAGAGCCCATTGTCACAACAAAGCTACCATTCAGCCTCCCAAGGACTGGTCGACACTAGTGGTGCTATAATTTGTCCGGCGATGGGAGGTGTGTTGCTCTGTGACTGAGTTATTGCAGATCATGCATCATGACTATTGATAGAAGAGGAGGAGCGGAGGTTGGGCTTGCTTATCAAGTTGTAAGTAATGGCCTTTAGTTGGGCCTAACTTATATTCAAACTGTAGGGCTAGACTCACAACCTTAAAAACTATCCTGATGTTTGCTTTGAGTTCCTCCTTCAAACCATTAAAGAAAATTCCTAAGAGGCAATGCTTTGGCCAATCGTGAACAAGAGAAATATGTCAAGCTCATCTGGATTCTAAAATTCTGCTAGTTTGAAATTCTCTTACAAGACCCTCATTAGTTCATCCCAGTAAAAATGGTATTCCCACCATTCATCTAAGAAAACAAGTCGAGTGCATCACCTTCCAAACATATATAAGCAGTTTCGAATTTAAGGTTGTCCAATACTTGATAGTAGTGGAAATACTTTTCCATTTTGAAAATCCACCCACGTGGGTCATCTCCTTTGAATTTAGGAAATTCCATCTTCGAATGGTGTGGCCTTATGGGATTCTTATACCATCCTAGGTTCTCCACATCATCATCTGCCATATCCTCCCACGGTATTTAAACACTTTCTTATCGCCCAAATCGAACTTTCTTAGTCTTGCCTTTGCTGGATCTATTGGATTATTTATTGTGAAAATCGACTGAATTAGAGCAGGTTCACAGCTAATAGGACTGAAGGAATAGTAATAAACACACAGATTTTACGTTAAAACTCCCAAATTAGCGTAAAAACTACGGGCAAGGATAGAAGAATTTTACTACTAAGAAAAACAGGAGAATTACAAAAAAAAAACTAGACCAAAAAATATACAGAATATTTTTTCCCTCATTCTCTTCTTTTCTCTCTCACCTCATGTCTCTCTTTTTTTTTGCTTATTGATATTTGCCCTCTTCATCTCCTACCTATTTTATAGGCAGGAGATGTGTGGGATAGCCGACTTATTTCAACTTTGATAGGCACCGTTTTATAGGCAGGAGATGTGTGGGATAGCTGGCTTGAAGATTTGATTGAGAGTCAATCAGATCTTCACACTATTTTTTCTACCTTGGCCCTTCATGTTGCTTACATCTCTGTCAGGCCACACGAGGATCGACACTAAATAAACTTGTCAGCATTGATTACTTTTGTCATAAAATCTGCCAGGTTATCCATTGTATGAATTTTCTACATGTCCAACGTTCCTTCTGCCACTTTCTCACAAACGAAATGATATTGAACTCGCATGTGTTTTGTCTTTAAATGAAATGTCAGATTCTTTGCAAGATGCAAAGCACTCTGACTATCACAATATAAAGTAATATTCTCTTGTTTATTCCTAAGTTCTTCCAACAACATCTTCAGCCACACTACTTCTTTACTAATTTGTGTAGTTGCTACATATTCTGCTTCTGTTATTGACGTAGCCACAACCGATTGCAGTTTTGAAACCCAGCTCACAACTCCTTTAGCTAGTGTAAACACATATCCTGTAATGGATTTACTTTTATCAAGATCACCTGCATAATCAGCATCAACATATCCTTTGACAGTACAATCTAATCCTCTATAACATAATGCAACATCTAAGGTTCCTTTAATATATATGATTGTATTCCAATGCTCTCGACCAGGATTCTCCATGTATCTACTAACTCTCCCACTGCATGTGTAATGTCTGGTCTTGTACAAATCATAGCGAACATTAGACTCCTCACTGCTGATGTATATGGTACTCCATACTCTCTTCTTCATTTCTAGGACTCATACTTGAGGATAACTTGAAATTAACAAGAAGATAGGTATAAATTGACTTATAATCTTGCATGTTGAATCACTGCAAGATCTTCTTCAAATAATTCTTCTGAGAAAGCCAAATCTTCCTATTATTTCTGTCTCGGTGAATTTGCATCCTTAAAATCTTGTTTGTTGGTCCCAAGTCTTTCATTTCAAATTCCCTAGCCAAGTGTGCATTCAATTCTTTGATCCGATCATTATTGGGGCCTACAACCAACATGTCATCTATATACAACAGCAAGACTATAAAATCATCTTTCTCAAATCTCTTGAAATAAGCACAAGGGTCTGCATTCAGTCTGTTGTATCCAAGGCTTATGATGAAGGAATCAAATCTCTTATATCAACACCTTGGCACCTACTTTAAACCATATAGAGATTTGTTCAACCTGCAAACTAAGTTCTCTTTCCCTTTTTCTTCAAAACCTTCTGGTTGGAGCATATAATTTTTTTTTTCAAGATCTCCATGAAGAAATGCAGTTTTCACATCTAACTGCTCAAGATGCAAGTCAAATATAGCACACATTGCCAGAACTACTCAAACTGTAGTGAGTCGAACCACTGGAGAAAATATTTTGTTAAAATTAATACCTTCTTTATGAGCATATCCTTTTACCACCAATCTAGCACGATATCGCTCTACTTGATCTTCAGCACTCCGCTTGATCTTATAAACCTATTTATTGCCAATAGGCTTTCTTCCTTGCGGTAGTGATACTAGCTCCCATGTCTTATTCTTATGTAGAGCTTCAATTTCTTCCTGCATTGTTGCCATCCACTGAGATGCATTTGAACTATTTATTGTTTCTTGAAAAGTTGATGACTCTCCATCCTCAGTTAAAGACATTATATAATATTACTCTCCATAATATAATCTGAGTGCCAGCTCGGTGCTCTTCTGATGGGAGTTGGTCTCCCAGTATCTAGAACATCATATTCAACTGGTTCTTATTCCTTATGCTCTAGTGTAGCTTCAGAAGAATCATTTTGATCAACTTCTCTATCCACTTGTACTGTTGTAGTTTCTAGATTCTCTTGTACAGTGCCAACATTTTCTGCTTGCTCTTGATCCTTATCTTCCATGAAGATAACATCCCTACTGATAACAATCTTGTAGGCAGTGGGTGTAAGGATAAGTCGACTTGTGTGCTTTGCAAGTCGACTTACACATGTTCAGCACCGATAAGTCGACTTGTACTTTGGGTAAGTCGACTTATGCAAGGACGGTTCTGTTAAATTGTGCCCTAAAGGCAATCCCCTTTAGCGCGTTTTATTCAAAGTCGTGTGTAGACTTTATGAAT
>JANZXV010000001.1:17664091-17676027 GCA_027576455.1 Erythroxylum roigii | reverse complement strand
CTCTTTCATGAAATTAGCTTCAAAATCACTAAACCCACTTCATTTCTAGGCTTTCTAACTCAAAACCCAAACAAAAGCTAAAGCTTGAACTCATGGCTTACCTTGAATCCTTACTCAATCAAGAAGTTTCTTGTATCAAGATGAAGCTTAGACCTTCCTCCACGTTTTTACTTCTTGAACTTTCTTCAAAATCCTCCTTGAACTCTTGGAAACTTAAACCCTAATTTCTTCTCTTCTTTTCTCCATTTTCACGAACTCTCTCTTCTCCCTCTCTCAATTTCGTATTCTTCTCTTCTTCTCCTACTAACTCACTTATCTCTTCCTCTTTTATACTACAACTTAAGTTACTTAAGCCCATTTGGCCCAAGCCCAACTTACCTCCTTTCCTTCTTCTTCTTATAACCTACAACTTAAGCCCACTTCCTTATCTTCTTCTTTCTTTTCATTTCATTTAGGCCAAAGCCCAACTAGCATATTACATCACATCTAACACATTTAATCCATGCCAACTAACACATTTAATTACATCTAACATATTTAGGTACATTTAATCATGCCACCTAACTCATTAATGCTATATAATTAATCAATGTCATCTTAATTAATGCTAACTCAATTTACTTAATTTAATCTAATCATGCTTAACTTAAAAAAAATTTTAGGGCTAACATTAGCACTATAACCAAATTTTTCATCCTTAACAACGCAGTAGTTATGAACAAACACGTAAATGCCATTTTGCATGCAGATGATAGTAACTCATCAAATTTATTGCATAAATCCCCAACTCTAAAGGATTTATTCACTACTTACCTACTGAAAACTCCAAAATCTTCAAGCCCTAAACTCCATACAGTTTTCGTACTTCACTGAGTGAAATGACCAGCTTCTGGTTTTTTCAAAGTGGATTTAGTGTTGGAACGGAAAAGCATAGAAATCTCTTAGAAGGTGACTTGATGGACAACTCTGGGTTTCAAAAGAAAAATTGAAGAAGATGATAATAAAGAAGGGACTTAAACAAGACTTAACCTGTCAACTCTTGAAGAACAGTAATCCTACTTCTAACAAAAGTACAAAAAGCATAAGTGACACTTGTCATTTTCTTAATGACTAAACTCTAACTTAGTTTCTTTTGAAACTAAACAACATTTAACTCTCCTCTTTCCAATACAGCTATCATCTTTACAATCCAATTATCCCCAATATTCTTTTGATTCCCCCTTTTTTCTATTATCTATAAAAATCCCAAATTTTCCTAAATTTATCAAAATTCAAAAATATCACAATTTCACTACCCATAAAATTTCCAATGCAAAAACATTCAAAATTCTCAAAAATTCACAAATCTATCCAATTATACCTGGAATTATTCATGAATGCATGTACAATTAGTTCATGTGCAGAGAAATTCACTAGTCATATATATGTGTATGGCATGTTATGCATGAGCATAAAGAAGCATTTCTCAGCCATTCATAGATCACCCACATTTATTATTCTAACCCTCCCACAAGTAATGGGATGTTACACCTACAATGAAAAATAGTAGTTTACAGTAACAATTGTTCTAAGAAAATCAATTTAATGCAATTACCAATGATTTGTGGCAATTTTGCCTTCAAACTACATTAATTCAAGACAGGCACTCAAGAATGAAATTAATCACAAAATCTGAAAATAACGGCTAAGAAGTATAATAAAAACCATGAAATTGTCACTAATTGTTATAGAAAACTTGGGTCTAATGAAATTTTTCCATACTTAGACCTTTGTACTCCTAGACAAAGCTTATAAAAGTCAAAGAGATACAAGTGCAAAAGAAAATACCAACCATGTTTAAAAATTAGGGTAGGAAATTAGTAAGACCACTTTCTTAGAAATCAACTAAAGTAGACTGAAAGAGTGCTAAGAAAATAAACAATATAAGAATTTAATCTAAGAGATTGAGCAAAAGAGATTTCTCTCAAGGGATGGTGTTTAACTCTCAACACACTTGTTATTAGGTTAATTTCATTCTAAAACCTGCTTAGTTCATTCTCTACTTGTGATAGTACTACTTCTCCACTACAAGAACTATAATGTCGAAAATCAAGAGGACTTTTTAAGGTTGTAATGTATGGAAGGCTAAATGAAATAGATTGAATAGAAGAAATAAAAATGAGTACATGCACCATAATTATTTTTCTCATGAAACAAACATTAACTATGTTTAAGAAAATATTTACACAAATAACAAACATAATCTAACACTTAACTTTTCTCTTTTGAGAATGCTTTTTTTTTTGGAAAGCCTTTTGATTATTATTATTATTTTACTTTCTCTTTCTTCCTTGGCTTTTCTCAATAACCATTCTCCTGTAAGAAAGCTTTCTGTTTTTTTTTAATGAATGAATTCTACTATCTACAAAGGTTAACTTTAAAGGAAGAAACTGGAGATAAAATATTTATATCAGTATGAAGACATGTGCATGCACTCAAAAGAAGGCTCAAAGGGGCTAGCAATGGTTAAGTGTTTAGGGTTTTGTGTTTAGGTAAGCAGGGTTTTGAAATAATACCTCTATCATATTAACAAAATTCCAGTTCATCAAGCTTTGATCAAGAATTAAAACAAGTTCCATAGAGGTATGAAATTAAGCAGACACATACAAAAATGAAAGAATTCAGACCCAAATATCCTTCCAACAAGGTTAGTATCTCAATTATGCAATCTCAAAGTTTAAAAATGTAAAGTGCAACTTTTTCAGCGTACCCTCACTTACTTCGTGTTGAAAACATTGAAAATGAAATTAGCTAAAACCAACTATCATTTAAAAATATAGATAGTGTTTTCAAGAACACATGGACAACTTTGAAATTTATAAAATCCTTGAGACACAAGAGTGAAAAGAATCTAAATTGGAAGAATGATTAAAATGAGGGAATTAAAAACAATTTCGATCGTGAAGGATAACATCGCCGCGGCGACATTGAGAGTTCACCGCGACAAAACACAATTCGCAGCGTCATAAAAAAAATACCAGAGATACCTGAAAACGTGTAATTCACCTCAATAACCAAGTTTAAAATTTTGCACATAACACACAAATTACTTGCACAAACAATAAAATGGCCAAAAAGGATGCATAACCTCCCCCATACTTAAATATCATATTGTCCTCAAGTATGAAACAATCAAAACACAATAATGCGTTAAAAAGTGAAGGAAGGCTAATGAATAATAACGCACTGGGCAAAGCACAATGAGAATCATAATACACAACCTGTCATTGATTCGGGAAATAACAACAAAATGATCAAATATCTAGCAAACCGAAAATAAAAAGGACAATTCACTTAAATGAAAACAAAAAGGACAAATGACTCGAACTACTCCATGGGAGGGTTAACCCCAGATCCAAATGGACCTGCTCCAGAAGTGCTAGCGCCGATCAGTGGGTCATCTTCATCATATGGCAATTGGAAATGAAAGTGCTCGATGAGCAATGCATCCATATGATGGTGATACTGCCTATCCCGATCATATAAAGTTGCTCTCTCCTGCTGCTAGGCGACCTCATGAAAGAGAGTGTCGCGGAGATAAGAGAGGTCTGCATAAAGTCCGTCTACCCTACCAGTGAGGGTCTGCAAAGTAACGGGCTCAAGAATCTCCTAAGTTGGAGGATCATCCTCAATCGGTGCCGTAACTGCATAGGTTGCACCAACATCTTAAGTAGGGGTGGACGAGGTCGGTGAATGGTGGGTTACTTCAGGCGAGTATACCTGAAGAGTGGGGCCGAGTCAAAATAGCCATCAGTATCTAGCTCCGGGACATTGTGTGCTCGAAAAATTTCAGAGATGAGATGAGAAAAGGTGATGGCATTGGTGAATTTACCAGTATTGATGGAGTCAAAGAGGGTGGAGGCGATAGCATAAGCTATATTGATCGAACGAATAGTCATTAAGAGGTAGATATATAGGGCTTGTTGTTTTGCTACGTAGGTGAGGTGGGTGGTTGGAATGATGTTTTTGCAGACTAGATGAAGCCAAGGACGAGCTGCAGGTAAGAGATCAGATCGCTTAAGATAGAGTTAGTAATATCGGGGTTTATGCCATTAGGCACCCTCATGAAAGAGGGTGCGAATAACATCATCCGAAGAGTAGTGATGGATAAACTGATCATAGTGGCAACGGAAAATGTTGGGAAGATTGAAATGTCAATGGATATTGACAGCGGTGAATGCATTGGGTGCTAATACCACGAAAATTAGGTTCCATGGTATTATTAAATCTGGCATAGGTGTAGAAATGGAGAATGAATTTTCATTGCCTTGAGCACAGGGTCGAACTAAGCCTACGAGGTTAGAAGCGACAAGTTTCTATATAAAGGGATGGTCAAGAGGGGTTAATAGAAAGGGTCGCTCTTTGATGTGAGGCCTAGTGTCTACTTTCTCATAAAGTTTCGTAAAAGTAAAACTATCAGAGGAGGAATGGGAATCACTAGGAGAAGTAGTGTTGGCGTTCTTAGTACGAGGCATTGTCTTGTAGAAAAATAAACATAGAAAAATAAACAAGTTGAATGAATAAAATTAACTAAAATTCACAACCTAAACAATTAAGTTCGTTGCGGCGAAAGTGCCCTAAATACAATAGAAACAGTGAGATAGAAATCGAACGAATGAGAAGACTAGAAATACTTATAAAGAAAAAGCACAGAGAAGGTTGGCGAGTGCTTGAGGGGTCGAGGAGAAGGAACGATGCCTGCAGCGACGTGGGAATGGAAGAGACTCAGTGAAGAATGCTTGGATGGTTGTGGTGAAGAAGAGATAGAGACGATGGAGGTGGGGTTCTGGTGGTTTATAGAGGGTTTAACTGTGAAATGACAGAAATGGGCAGAGAGAATACGGAAGGTTAAGAGAAAAATAGGGGTGAAAAGGAAATTGCGCTGCATCAATTTGCGCAGATTAAATGTTCGCCGCAGCGAACGTTGACATTCGCTACAATGAGCTCAACCCTAATCGTAAAAACAGAAATATTGATGTTTCACCACGGCAAAATAAACTAAGAGGAAAAGAAAAATGTTGAGGAGTTCGCCGCGGCGATAAGGATGCACGTTGCGGCGAAATTAACACGAGCAGTAAGGAACTTTTGCCCCGGCAACACAAAATCCACACCGCAACGAAATTTTCCCGAGACCAACATAAAGGAAATAAGGTAAGTTCACCGCAGCGATGTAAACTTCACACGGTGGCGAAGTTTACCCGAAAGGAAAACTAAGCAAAGATAGAAATGAGAAAAATGACTCACAAACATACAAAAGACACAAGTTGTATACTCGGTACATTTGAAGCTAATAGACAAAGTCATCAGGTATAGACAAGTTCAACCAATTAAGTGTAACATAATTAATCACATCAATTTCTTTAAATTTGAAGATGTATCATATATCAGGCTGAAAAACACAACGAACATAAACGAGAGAGGAATTATTAAATTGAGAACCTGCATAAACTAAAAGCTAAATCTAAATCCAACTGAACTGGTTTCTCCCCCACACTCATTTAACATACTAATGTATCCACAATGTCATATTCAATCACAGAGCAAAAGCAAGTAAGCAAGTGAAGGAGGAGAAACAACCTGATGATTACGGAGGATCTTGTGTCTCCTGGTGGACGTTTGGCAGATAGTTATGCTATGGTAAGGCAACTTGACCACTTGTCACTTTGGTGTTAACGTCCACATTTCTCGATTCACCGAAAACATTAGAGGAAAACCCTTCTTCCAAGGGGCCATTAATGACAATTAAAGCATTCAACGGGTTCACCGTAGAATTAGAGTAAACATGTTGGAGTTCAAACTCAGAGCATGCATTATCAATAACAATATCAAGCATGTTAACTCCTAAAAGCGAATAATCCTCATGGGGTTGTTTCATATCTTCATACATGTTAAAACTAACTTGTTCATCTCCGACCTCCATGGTGATAGTACCTTCTTTTATGCTAATCATAGTACTAGCAGTCCTTAAGAAGGGTCTACCGAGAATCAATGTAGTGTCCTGTACAACTTCAGGAGACATGTCAATACATAAAAATCAGTTGGAAAGACCAAACCCTTTACCTGGACTAAGATGTCCTCTATGATGCCCACTAGATGCCTAAGAGACCGATCAGCCAATTGTAACACTACAAATGTAGGTTTTAGACTCTTAACTCCTAATGAGTGTAGACTAACTTAGGCATCACATTGATTGTCGCCCCTAGATCTAGAAATGCTCCTCTTATAGTAACTTTTCCTATTATGCACTGAATGGTCCTCCTATAGTAACTTTTCCTATTATGCACTAAATGGTGAAAGATTCAGGGTCTTGGCACTTAATGGGTATTTGGGGCTTGAAAAGTGCAAACACGTTTGAGCTTACTTGTACTCTCTCATTGGGCCTAAACTTTCTTTTGTTCATGCACAAGTCTTTAAGATACTTAGCGTATGTAGGAACCCTTTTCACTAGATCAAGCAAAGGGATGTTGACTTCTACTTTCCCAAACAAATCAATGACATCTTTCTCATGTTTAAAATTAGTCATCCTTTTGCTAAGCAAATAAGAATTGGGAAGAGGAAGGTCCTTAAGGCTAACCTCCTTGTCGTCTGCTTCCTGGGCTCCTTGTTTGCTTGATTCCTGGTGGGTTTCAGAATTTGTTTCCTTGTTCTTCAATTGTGTTGACTCCTTTGTAGTCAAAAGCGATCTCTTCTTGAAACTCTTTAACTCTCTCTGTCGTTGAAGGCAATTCTCTACTCTCAATCTCCTCTTCATCTTCTCCCTCATCTTGATTTCTGAACCTCACCTGTTTCCCATTGTGGAGAGTTATGACATTCAAGCTTTTGGGGTTCATAGCGGTATTTGAGGGGATTGTTCCACTACTCCTTGCTTGGTTCTCACTCATATTATTGGATAATTGGGTGACATAGGAATTGATATTCTCAGCTTTTGTCTCCCATTATTCCATTCTCTTTTCTAGAGCATTAAACCGAGTAGCAGTTTTAGAATAATCCTGCTGAATGAGAGATGTTATTGTGTTGAACTGGTTGTTGTTCGAAGTCCTTTCTTCCTTCATCAAAGCCATCATGCTATGTAGAAGTTAGTTAGTGTCCACCTTTGGTGGGATAGTCAGGGTTTGTTGTTGGTTGGGGATCTGGTTAGTGGAAGTACCAGTTCCTCCTCCTCGTTGAAATCTATTTGGGCCCCTTCGTTCTTCATTCCTCCAACTGAACCTAGGATTTGCCTTCCATCCCTCGTTATAAGTGTTAGAGTAGGGGTCCCATTTCTGATTGGTCCGACCTTAATACATTGCAGACACCTCCTCATACTGACTGAGGCAAACACTAGATATGTACATTACTAACCCACAAGTATCACAACTGGGCACAGTAAGATCCATAGAAGATGTTAGGCAATGCACACTCATGTTTTTCAGTTCTGCAGTGATGAAGGACAACTGTGAAGTTACTCCACTCTCCAAAGAGTCAACTTTAGACTCCAAACTCTCCATTCTTTTGGATTGGGTTATTGAAGCTCCCAATTCGTGAACACCTCTGGTATCTCTCACACTGTACTGTTGATGATTCAAAGCCATCTTCTTGATCAGATCCCATGCCTCCGTAGCTGTAAGGTCAATCAAGGAACCTTCTGATGCCGCATCCAACATACCTTTATCTTGACTTTTTAGCCCATCATAAAAATATTGCACTAATTGCTCATCAGGTATCTAGTGATGGGGGCATCTAGATAACAAATCTTGGAAGCGGTTCCAATAGTCATAAAGTGACTCATCATAATCCTGATGTGTCGAATAGATCTCCTTCCTCATCGATGAAGTTCTGGAGGCCAGAAAATATTTCTCCAAGAATGCCTTCTTTAGATTGGCCCAACTATCGTAGGCATTCTCCACATTCCTTGGAAGGCTCATATATCACTCCCATACTTTTCCCTCCAATTACAGGTGAAAAACCTTCCATAGTACTTAATCAAGCGAAGCTCCTACCGATTTCATACTCTGACAGATCATAGACAAAGATTGCAAATGCATGTAGGGATTCTTTCCTAACAAACCATTAAATTTAGGAAGAAAGTTAATGAGCAATCCTTTAACTTCAAAATTCACGTCAAAATTAGGACAAGCAGTAGTAAATGGATCATAGTTCACATTAGAGGTGGTTGCTTCCCTAATGGTCCTCCTTCTTTTATTCCCATTATTCTCACTGACTCACTCATGCTCCCCATTACCTCCATTATCACCATTCCTAGGTTAGTTAGTATGAAAGTTAGGGTTTTGCACAAAAGCTGGGTTTTCGGCCGTTATCACTCTTTCTAATGAATCGCTCTCACTAGACTCTTCTTCAATAACTACCTTACTTCTCTCTTTTTCCTTCCTCTCCTTTCTAATCTTTCTCAAACGTTTATCAATTTCAGGATGGAAAGGAAAAAGTTTGGCTTTCCGGGGCATGCATGGGAACAATTCAAAGAAAAATAAAAGGTAACAAAATTGACTTGCAAGCACACAAAGTCAAATAAAAAGACAAGATGTGATGGATGCAAGTGTGTAAGTCTGTGGAAATATGTATGAAAGTATGTATGCAAGTAAAGTATGTATGTATGGATCAAAAAGCAATCAAAGGCAAGACTCAAAATTATGTGGGTGCAAAAAGAATGCTAAGTATGAAAAGTGCAAATGTTGAGTATTATTTTGTTTTGTATTTTCAAAAATGTTAATGCTGTGCAAAGAAAATGAAATCCTATACTATTGACAAGTATGAAACTAAACTATCTAAAATGCAATCTAAAAGAAAAGGTTCCTAAACTCAATTAGCAACAAAAATGACAAAAGCTAACTTAGAGAACTAATTGCTTGGTTCCTCGGCGACGACACCATTTTGATTTGATCCGTTTTGTTCTTACCCTTGGAGATCAAATAAAAAATATAATTCCAAGAATTGCAATATAGAATGCAACCTCGGGTCATCTCACTTAATCGGAACCTAAACGAATGGATCTAAGGTAACCTATATGTCATGAAATGCAAGCTAAATTAGTAAGGAAGGGGTTTTGATCTTTGAAAATCTTGACAAAATTAAATGAATTGTAAGAAAAATGTATTAAAAGTATTTTTGGATTTTGGGAATATAAATCGGAAAAATAAAGACAATAATCAAATGTTGATAGTATCCTCTTGAAAAATGAACTTTGACTATCATAATTCGAAATCAATTTTTGATGGGAGTGGAAATCATTAAGCTTCAAATGGGAAACCTTAAAGAACTCTTTAAGTCCAAGGTCTTAATCAATGAACTCCATTTCTTAAGACCTTATTAAATGCTTTTAGTGTGTGTAGTGGGTAAATCAATGCAACAAGTCACTTTGAGACCTTAAATCAACTCAATATCAAACACAACTATCCAACATAAAAGAGATTCACCAAGATCACAAATAGACATATATGAGACTTCATATATTTAAGCTCAAAGTTCTACATCAAAAAATCCCAATAACACATTGAATATCCAATACTTAATTAAACTCTAATCAAGAATGTTCAACTATCAATTACAAATCCTAAACCTAGGAATTTATAAATCATAGCAAAACATGGATTAAGTCACTCCCCTTTTAAGCCCATTGAACTCAAACCATTGCTACATTTTCAAGAGGAGAAGAGATGCCTAGCCACTCACAGCTCCAAGTAACTTCATAACCGAGAAGCAACCGTAAGACCCCACGGTAGCAACTGACGGTGGAAAATGAGAGAAAATGGTGGTTTATTATGTAGAGATGGTAATCCGATGATAGAGGAGTCGATAGATGTGGTGTTTCTCTCCAAAAGTGTCAGCTCTCCTCTGATGCTGTTAAGATAGCCTAAAATAGGTCTTTTCAAATATGGGTTGATGGATCGGGTTATACAGTGGGTAAAATTTTTGAAAATGGTTCGGGTATTTGATGGTTCGCCGTGGTGAACTTTTCTTGAAAGGTTTTGCTTGGATTTTTTGGTTTCTTCACCACGGAGAAATTTTCCCGAAAGATCTCTTCAATAATCTGCTGAGTTCGTCACGGCGAAACATCATCCTCATCGCGGCAAACTTGCCTGTTCCCCTTGACTTATTGACTTGTGCTATTGGTCTTCGCCTTAGCTCTAATTCTTAAGTCTCCTACAATGAAAAATAGTAGTTTGCAGTATCAATTGTTCTAAGAAAATCAATTTAATGCAATTACCAATGATTTGTGATAATTTTGCCCTCAAACTACATTAATTCAAGACAGACACTCAAAAATGAAATTAAGCACAAAATATGAAAATAAGAGCCAAGAAGTATAATAAAAACCATGAAATTGTCGCTAATTATTATAGAAAACTTAGGTCCAATCACATGGTCATTGTCTTGTTCATGTAACTTCATCTGAAAGGCTTTGCAGTCTTCAACTATAAGAAGAAGCAACTCAAGCATCAGACAAGAAAAAAAGAGAACAAAATACAGAAACTTCAATTTTATATTTTCATTGTATTTAGTCTTTGAGAGTGCGAGAACAGAGAGGAAAAAAAAGATTAGAGAGTGCTAGGGTACTAAATTATGGGTATTAGGGGAGCTTTTGAGGCTCTTGCAAGTGTTGGAAAACACTTAATCTCTATACTATTTTCTCATCTTCTTCATCATTACTAGTGAATCACCAAATCAGTGGGAACCTTAGATGTTGATAGTTTTAAATTATCGAACCAAGTAAATTTTGTTGGACCCAAACCTTGTTTTTATTTGATTAAGCATAATTTAAATGAATTATAAGAATTGATGGATTAATTGTGGGAGTTAATCATTATGTTAGTAGGATTGAATTCATGAATTAAATTTTAGTGATAATGTTGTAAGAATGAACCAAGGGCAAAATGGGAAGACCACTTAAGGATTTAAGGTATTAGGCTTAAATGGGAGGACAAAAGAGTCATTTGGCTAATTTATAAGAGTATAATATAAAAGAAGAAAAAAAAATAAAGAAGAAAGAAGGAGAAGAAGCCGTCGACGAAGGGAGAAGAGGAGGAAGAAGCTAGGGTTTGTGAGATCTTCACGGTTTGAAGCTAGATCAAGTAAGTTTGAGCTTTAACCCTTTTGGATTGTTAGATGAAGCATGATTAATGTTAGTTAGAAGTGAAAATGAAGTTGAAAAAGTGTTGGAGGTTGTCGTTGATTAGGGTTATGTAGGTTTTGATGTTTTGTTTCGATTTTGTGTTGTGATAAGCTTAGAAATGATGTAAATGAGATGTTTTAGAGTTAAAATAGGTTGTATTTGAAAGATGGGAAGTGTATGGGTGAAAAATGTGAAGAAAACAGGTTTTCGGGAGTTTCTGGGTTTGTTCGTCGCGACCTACGGTTGCAGACGTCGCGACGAACAACAATTTTACTCGTTGCGACGAACCAGCTCCTCGTCGCGACGAGCATCCAGTTTCCAGCACTGACATACTTTCGTATTTTGGGCATAACTTTTGCTACAGATGTCCGATTGAGGTGATTTTTGATTCGTTTTATAACTAAAGACATAGATCTACAATTTTTATGAAGGAATGAAGTCCAAATTCGGCCTACAAGAATATCAAAGTTTGGATAGAAGTTGAGTATAGATTCTTGTTTCAGCATAAGGATAGTCCTAACATGTTTGGGGTATAACGTCCACATTTTTGAACCAAATTGGATAATTTTGGAGTCATTAGAAACTTAAGACAAAGGGGGAACATGTTTCTAGAAGAGATTATTAGATTTTGCTACTTGCTTAATTTTATATTGGAATTCCTATTGAATGGGGATTTTGTATTTGATAAAGGGAATCAAGGAAGGCAAGAGGCTTTTTGAGCAAGTCTTTGAGCATGGAAATTCAGGTGGGTTTCATGTTTATAATTTAGTAATGAGCCATCAACGTAAAT
>JANZXV010000001.1:17628770-17638975 GCA_027576455.1 Erythroxylum roigii | reverse complement strand
GATATCCGCTTACCGCTACTACATTAAATTGTTTTAACGGGAGTGAAATCTTTTATATTTGGTTGCAGGCGACAGCACTACCAGTTAGAAAGATAAAGCTAACAATGTTGTTTATAAGGATTAAACGTAGGCACATTTAGTGAAAAATATAACTTCCAGATTTCAAATTTATAGGAAAATGTCTAAAAAAGTTATTTGAACCTTATCTTGAACAAGTCTAGATGGCAATAAGAGAAGTTATGATTTATAGGAGCTAAAGATTCACAACAAAAGGATCTTAACATCAATAACACATGGGATTAAAGTGGCTATAAATAGGATCAAATTGAAAGAGGTTATTTTGTTCCAATTTTTTTCCATCTGCATATTCTAAATTTTGATGAAGTTCTCTTTTCCTTTATTTGGTAGATGTTAGAGTAAATTTTCTTTATTAGAAGTTAGTAGTAGTTATAACCATTTTTAGATAAATCTTGATGTTGGATTAAAGAGTTGAATCCTTTAGAACTTTGAAGATTAAGAGATAACTGGTTCTTATTGATAATTGTTTTATTCATTTGTATATTGAATTTTTTCAGCTATTTTACTTTTATAATTATTTTTTTATTTCGAATATGCTCAATTAGCTTATTGATTGAAATGATCATTTGCTAGATTAAATATTCAATATGCAAAAGTTTAATTCCTTTAAAAATTATGATTTTTTAGTTTGCTATGTCAGAAGCTATTATCTTTTAGGATAAGCATTCAACTAGATTAAATGCAACCATGAATATTGTGTTATCTTGCTTCGATGGTCTTTCTCTTCTTAAAGCTACTGTTTAATTAATTTTTGGATCGTATCTAAGGTTATTAAACAATATGAGTTAATTGAATTACGTTTTTTATTGACTAATCTTAAGGAAAGATAAGTATTTGATATCATATCAAATATATGAATAATTAAATAATTATGTTTTATTGATGATTAATCGTAATTCCAATGTTGAAAGTAATTGTAAATCGAAGTTTCTTTTATTAATAATTCTCTTTTCATTATCAATCTGACCCCCATTTCCTTAAAATCTCTTTCTTAACAATTAATGAACTAGAATTGTTCATGAGATCAATTCCTACTTCCTTATACTATTTGTGTTTTATTGCAGGAATTTAGGATTTAATTTAGGTGCAAATGACATCATCACTAAATTTTGGTGTCATTGTGAAAGAATTCCTAGTTTGTATATTCCTTATAAGATCTTCAAAGCAAACTTATTTAGATTAAAATCTAAAGATTGAAAAGACTATGAAAAAGCTAAAGAAAGAAACAAAAATTTAGAAGCAGCACAACATTGCAATTAATGAAACAACATAAAAATGACAAGTAATCAAATGCTATGAGAACTCACTGAACTAGATTTAAACCAACAATCGCACTGCTTAAATTTTCCTAGTTTAGATGTAAATGCTACTTTTGAATTACAATCTAGTTTAATTCATTTGTTGTCAACTTTTTTATAGTAATGCATATGAGGATCTATACAAGCATCTTTAGGAGTTCCATATAGCATGTAATGGAATGAATCCCAATGATGTCACCAAAGATTAAAACAAATTGTAGGCATTCCCATTCTCCTTGAAAGACAATGCCTAAGATTGGTTTTATTACTTGCCACCTATTAATATTACAACTTGGAATGAAATGGGAAAGCAATTTCTAGAAAAATTCGTTCTAGCTTCAAGGTCAGCTAGTATTAGAAAGGAGATTTGCATAATTAGACAACATAATGGTGAAACTTTGTATGAGTATGGGAATGTTTTAAGAAGCTGTGTGTAAGTTGTCCATATCATAAAATTAGAGACCAACTGCTTATTCAATATGTCTATGAAGGTCAACTACCAATTGATATAAATATGATTAATATTGTTAGCGTAGGAGTGTTAGAAGACAAAACACCTAACGCAACTCGTAGTTTAATCCTAATATGGCATCTAACTTGTAACAATTCAAAATTAGACTATAACACTTACTACAGTGTGTAAATAAGGTAATCGTTTCTTCCTTTGAAAGACAACTAGATGAACTAACTTCTTTTGTTCATCAATTGGCTATAGGAAAAATGAAACAGTAAAAGCTTATACAATATGATCAATAGTGGGACTCTATGCAATATGATCAATAGTGGGACTCCCATTTGATATGTGTCCAACGTTACAAGAAGATTTGGTAGAATAAGAAAATGTAGAAAGATCATCCAAATTTTTTATATGGTAATACACCAGTAAATCAACCAACGACCAATTTTCAATAGTACATGTAAACCCCATCCTTTTAGGTAACTACAACAAGCTCAAACATTTGATTTAAGTATGTCTCTTGAAGATATTGTTAAAACCCTAGCTATTAATATCGTTAAATTTCAATAAGAGACTGGCACTAGTGTTCAAAAATTGGAAAGTTAGATAGGTCAAATGGATACTGTAATTAACTATTTAGAGATGCATAATTCTGGTAAACTTCCATCTCAAACAGTTTCTAAAAGAAGACACTTATGCAGTGATATTGAGAAGTAAAAAGGAATTAGTGCTTCCAAAGGAAACACCACCTACTTCATTACAAAATGAAAAGGAAGAGGCAGAAAAGACTTTTAAGGAACTATAAGGTAAAAATCCTCCTTCAATTGGATATAAACATATTCCTCCTTTTCCAGAAGCTTTAGTGGATAATTGGAAATATGAGCATAATGTGGGCCTATATGAAACTTTCAAAAAATGCAAGGTGAATATCCCACTTTTTGATGTTATTAAACAAGTTCTTCATTTTGATAAATTAAATAGTTGTGTACAGTGAAAAGAACATATTAAGAAATGTGAAAAGATTAAGGTAAGATAAAACGCTTCGGTAATTATTCCAAAAAACCTTCTTGGGTAATGTAAGGACCCAAATTTTTATTTACTAGAAATGGAAAATAATGAGTAGCCATTACCTATTTTGTTAGGAAGGCCTTTCTTTAAAACTAGTAAAACAAAAATTGATGTTCACAATGGTACATTAATTATGGAATTCAATGAGGACTATGTGCAATTTAATATGTACAATGTACTTGAAGCATTATGATGTTAATTATCCTATTTATGCAATTGATTTAATTGATTCATTAGCGTATGATGTTTTTTTAGCTAGAAGGAAAAGCGATAGTAGACAAAACACTTGAAGCAACTCATACTTTAATCACTAATATAGAATCTAACTCTCAACAGTTAGAAACTTGACTAAACCACTCATCATGATTCGTAAATGAGGAAAACGTTTTTTTCCTTTGAAAGAGAACAAGATTAACTAACTTCTTTTGTTTGTTAAATAATTATAGGAAAAATGAAAGTGGTAAAAGTTTATGGATTATATTGGGTAGTGGGAAACCCAACTAACATATGTCTAATGTTATAAAAAGAATTGGTAGAATAAGTAAGGTTTATCAATACAATTCATATTTGAACACGTACAATCTCAATTAGAGAGACCATCTAAAATTTTAATATTATAATGTGCCAGTAAATCAACTAGTGGCTAATTTTCAATAGTGCATACAACCATATCCTCCTAAGTACCTACAACAAGCTCAAACATCTCATTCATATATGTCTCTTGAAGACATTGTCAAAACATTAACTATTAATACCATTAAATTTCAAAAAGAGACTAAAACCATTGTTCAGAATTTGGAAAGTCAGATGGGTTAGATGACTACTGCAATTAGCAACTTAAAGATGCAAAATTATAGTAAATTTTAATCTTAAAAAATGGTAAACCCAAATGAAGACACTTATGCGATAATATTAAGATGCGAAAATGAATTGGATCTTCCAAATAAAACACCATTTGTAGCATCAAAAAAAAGAAATTGAAGAGGCAACAAAAACTCTTAAGGAAATGCATGGTAAAAATCCTCCTTTAATTGAATATAACATGTTACTCCTTTCCTAGAGCTTTAGTGGATAACCAGAAATATGAATATAATGCGAGCTTATATGAAACTTTCGAAAAATGCAAAGTGAATATTCCACTTTTAAATGCTATTAAATAAACTCATTTCCTCTTGCTAAAGTTTTGAAAAAGTTGTGTACAGTGAAAAGGAAACAACGTCTGAGTAAATATAAAAAAGATTAAGGTAGGAGAAAATTTTTAGGAATTATTTAGAAAAACCTTCCTGAAAAATGTAAGGACCCAAATTTTCATATATTGGAATTGGAAAATAATGATTAGTTATCACCTATTTTGTTTGGAAGGTCTTCCCTTAAAACTGCCAAAACAAAAATCAATGCTCACAATGGTACATTAACTGTGGAATTCAATAAGGACTCTGTGTAATTCAACATTTATGATGTAATGAAATATCATGAAGTTGGTTATCCTATTTATGCAATGATTTAATCGATTCATTAGTATAAGATTTTTTTGACCTAAAAGAGAAAGATGAGTTAGAGTTAACCACATGTGAACACCTTTTTGAAGAAATCAATTAATTAAAATTCACTATTGCCTTCTAGGAATAAGTGGCAAAACAAAACAATTTTGAGGAGTCAAAATTGATAGGTACAATTCTTTATATTGATTTGGAAATACATAATGTGAAACTCTTGTCGTTGATTCTGCAAACACCAAAGTTAAAATTAAAACCACTCTTAAATCATTTAAAGTTATTTGTCGCCCTTAATTTCTTCATTCTACTTTTATATGCCACTTGATCTCAAGAATCTCTCTTAGTCCAATCAGCAATCACACATTAGTTACTCAACCCACACCCATCAAGAATTAGCAATAGCCTCCCCATTCAACTTATACGCATTTGTCATTCACACTAGACCTAGCTTACATATCTCACTCGATTCTAACAACAATCATGTCCCCACTTAATCTAACTGCACGCATGGAACCACATTAGCCAAAGAGCCACCCATCTTGTGTTGTCAATCCTAGCCATCCTATTTATGTTAACACTAGGAGTCATATAGTCGTAAGCCTATACACCAATCAACCGACGCACCAACATGAGTGCATTTCGTAACTCTCCCCTATATTCATGGAAGTTCTTTCACTTATTACTTTATATGCTTTACATGTTACATTAAGGACAATGTTTGGTCCAAGTGTAGGCGGAGGGTTTAGTTGTGTTGAGCAGAAGCATGTTTTAAATTATTATGTTTGCTTTATAGTTGTGTGATTTTACTTTATTTTTTTTAAATATAAGTTAGTCCACTATACGGTTTCATCAAGTTTATTTTGATTAAATTAGATTATGTGTATGATAAAAGATTCAGTCATTTGGAGACAAGAGTAGCAACATATTGAATGAGTAAACTAACTAGAATTATGCAGTTCAATAAGATTTGATGAACTAGCTTCCTAATATACCTTTCTAAGATTATATAAAAATCTACGCTCTAATCCAACAACATTTGCAATGTCTTATCTAGTGCACACCATAGCATACATTAATAAATCGATGGTAGATGAGTATGAAATAAATGACATATACTCTTTCTCCTTTTTGGTGGTAGGACAAGCTTTTTTTATCAACTTAAAATGATTAGCTAAAAGTGTATTCATTGGCTTGACATTCTTCATATGAAACCTCTTATGAACTTGTTCAATATATTTCTCTTAGGGCAATCACAATTTTCCAACCTTCCTATCACAAGCAATTTTCATACCTAAAATCTATTAAAGGACTTCAATAAGTCCTCTTTCAACCTACAAATCATGTCAGCATCTTGTCTAGCTATCAACATATCATCCATATACAATAGAAGGATGATAAAATTACCTCTAGGGAATTTTCTAAAATAGACATATTTTGGTTATAACCACTGCTCATCATAAATGAATCAAACTTCTTATACCAATGCCTTAGTGCTTGTTTGAGCCCTTAAAGACTCTTCTGCAACTTACATAGAAAGTCCTCTTTCCATTTGACTTTGAATCCTTATGGTTGCTTTATGTAAATCTTTTCTTCTAAATTACCATGTAAGAAGGCATTTTTCATATCAGGCTGCTCGATTTTAAGATCCAAACTAGCAAGTAAGCCTAATACAATATATATTGACATCATCTTGACCAATGGTGAAAAAATCTTGTCAAAATTGATACCTTCTTTTGATTGTAACCTTTTACTACTAGCCTTGCCTTATGCTTCACTAGTTTTTCATCATCTTTTTTTTTTAAATCTTAAACACCCATCTATTCTTCAAAACTTTCTTATTTTTAGGAAGCTTCACTAGGTCTTATTCCTCTTTAATGAATCCATCTCCTTTTACATTCCCTTGATCCAAGAATCTTTATGTTTGAGTAACTGTACTTTTTGGAAACTCTTAGGCTCCCCTCAATAGTCACTAAAAGATATTCTAAACTAGGGTATCTTCTAAAAGGCTTCTTCTCTTTTATTGAACTTCGAAGTTAGATATCATCCAACACTTAAGTACGTTTCTCTTGTTGCTCATGATGCTCAGTGACCTCTTATTTATAATCCACAAGATATGTCACATATGAATCTTCACCATTTGGTTATCTCTAATCATTATCATCTTATGTAAGATCATGTTTACCTTTTTCACTCATAGGCTGATTAATGGAAGTCAGAATATGAGTCATATCTTTATTTTCAAAATACTTACTAGATGTAATCTTATCTTCATTAATGAGTCTGCGCCCATCTCATGTTCATAGAAGACTAAGTCCCTACTTCTAATAATCTTCTCCTTTCTTAGGTCATAGAGCCTATAACCAAACTCTTCATCACTATATCCAACCAACACATAAGGAGTAGTCTTCGAAACTGGCTTCGATCTCTGCTCCTTTGTCACGTGTTTAAAGAAATTGCATCTAGACACCTTTAGATATGAGTAAGTTGGATCCTTCCTTTCCAAGCTTTCTCAAGAATGTCAAGATCTAAAGGGAATAAAGGAGTTATATTGATTATATACACTACAGTTTTGACTGCCTCATCATAAAAGGACTTCGGTAAGTTTGACATTTAGAGCTACACCAAACCTTCTCCATAATGGTTTTATTCATCCTCTTAGAAACAACAATATGTTGTGGGATACCAGGTTCTATCTTCTTATGTCTTATGCCATATCTTGCACAATAATCTTAAAACTCTTTAGAGTTGTACTCTTTATTGTTAGTTTGGAGACACTTTAGCTTTCTCTCCGTCTCTTTTTCCACTATAGCATGAAATCTTCGAAAGGTATTTAGCACCTAGCTTTTTTTTTTTCAACATAAAGACTTAAGTCTTACACGTAGCATCCTTGATAAATGTTATAAAGTATTTGTTACCTTTTAAGGACTCTAACTCTATGGGAACATACATGTTGGAGTTCACTAGTTATAACTTTGTCTTCCTCCTTGTATACTTATTATGAAAAGACACTCAATGCTACTTTTAGCCATGCAATGATTATAGAGGTTAAGAGAAATCATAGTCTTTGTAGGGATAAGTGATCGTTTAGTTAGCAACTTGACCTTCTTCTCACTAATGTGTCCAAATCTTTGGAGCTATAAATTTGGTGAATTATTTTCTTGAGCAACATATAATTCTCTAGTACATACCTTCAAATGTTATAAGATGCAACACAACTCACTATGAGCCACCATTAATGCTCCTTTAGACAGCTTCCACTTAACATTCTCAAACATATGTTGTTATCCCTTTTAGTCAAACAAATTCACGGATATTAAATTGAGTTGCAAGTATAAAATGTGTCATACACCTCTCAGGATTAACATGCATTCAATGTCAATTTAAAATTGAATGTCTCACATGTTAACACTGCTAATGTGTCATACACCTCTCAGGATTAACATTCATTCAATGTCAATTTAAAATTGAATGTCTCATATGTTAACAATGCTAATGTGTCATACACCTCTTAGGATTAGCATGCATTCAATGTCAATTTAAAATTGAATGTCTCACATGTTAACAATGTTAGCGGAGCTCTGATGTCTCATCTTTAGGCTTCCCAAATCCTAACTCCTATATTTGGTGAAGTACTCTCTCCGTAGAACACAATGATAAGATGTCTTTGCATCAACCAGTCACTCTGAATCTGAGTGACCAATGTATAGAAACTCACAAGTTGCACAAATCAATAATACTTCATTATCTATACTTGATGAAGTCGCTTAAGTGTTGTTGTCATCCTTATCCTTATGGTCATCTTGCTTCTTCTGGTCTCTCTTCCTTTTGTAGCAGAACTTATTTAAATGACTAGGGTTGGTGCAGTAGTGGCACATTTTGATCTCTTGGCCATCTATTGACTTCAACCTGCTTTTTAAATTACCTTGCCTTTTAGGACCTCTACTCTTACTTCTTCCTTTATTTTCTACCACAAAAGCCTGTATGTTGCCCATTCCTATTAATCTCTTCATTGAATATGCTCTATTTAATTACATCTAAAGAAAGCATACCATCCAGAGTGGAGTATAGGTAAAAACTAAGGAAAGAACTAACAATAAATTCACTAAATCTCAAAATATCAAGATACAAGTGATGAAGATTTTGAACTAATCCCTTCCTCACAAGAAAATTATAGCAAGACCTCTCTTTTAAACTCTTTAAAGCTCTCACACTTTTAAACTCTCCAAACACTATGATCCTCACACACAAGGATTGAGTACGAATTAATATGTCTATACCAAACTACTCCGAACTAATTCTAGATATCAAATTCTAATAAAACTATATTCGAACAAAGCTATCTAAACTTAAAACTCATTTTTTGTTAAGTAATTATATCTCGTACAATTTCTATCTCTTCAAACTTATCTTTAAATCTTCAAAGTGATAAGGTCTATAACTGTTGGACCTCGAACTTTTGATGGAAATTAGAAAAATTAAAATGAAATGAAATGAGTGTTTTTGTATATGAATTGTGTTATAGATGAAATTATGCTTTCAGAAAATTAATGAAAAAAGAATCGATTCGTTTTGATGGCTTTGACATTTGAGTCGATTTGTTTGGGTTAGGAAAGTTTAAGTGAATGAGTTGGTTGAAATGGAAGTTGAAAAATCAAGAAATAAAGAGAAAGAGTGTGAAAAATGAAGAAATAAGAAAGTTTGACTTTTTGGAGATAAAGTTGACTTTTTGATTTAGGCCAAATTTGAGAAAATGATCTTCATGAAACTTGTAGCTTCTCATGAGAGCTTTCTGTCTCCATAAAGTTTGATATTTTTCAATATCGGGAGTAAAAGTTTTGATCAGTCAAAGTTAGGTATTATTTTGCTTTGTTTTGTAAAAATGACCATAAGTGTAGATTTGCGTGTACTCGGCTTTGAGGCTACTCTTCGTACGGATTTAGTCAGAATTAGAGTAAGTGGTCTATAGGAAAGTTGTAGCTTGTCTTTCAATCTTTTCGACGCTTTAAAGTTTGTAATTTTTGGATGTGGGAATTGGAAGATATGGAATTTTAAAGTTTGGAGTTAGTATAGGATGACAATAATAGGGCAAAATCTTTGACTAAAAAAGTGACCTAGTTAGAGGTTGAATTTGTGTTTAAGTTCTTCATGAAAGTTTTATATTGTGTTTTTATCTTTCCATTGAGGTAAAATATGGAATTTTTGGACCATGGAATGTGGAGTTATGATTTTTGGAAGTTCTATTACTGTTTTGAGATGACAAGTAGGGGCAGTAACTTTGATTGGATTTTTGACCCCTTTAAAGATGGAATTGATTTTCGAGTTCTTCATGAAAGTTGTAGAGATTCCTTTTATCTTTCCATCGATACCAAATTTTTCAAATTTGGAGTTCGGGATCAAGAGTTAGGATTTTTTGGAATTTCGGTTTTCTATATATATGATAAATCCTTTTGTTTTTGCTATTCTCCTTCCCTAATCCGACCCTTGTTCAATCTTTTGCTTATGCTTTCTCCGTCTGACATCCGACTGAGTTGATTTTTGAAGCGTTGGATTCCTAAGACAATTATCTACATTATGATGGAAATTTTGTAATTTTAGGATTAAATTGAAAGAGATTGATTTAATCAAAATGAGCTGAAAAGTTTCTGAACCATGTTCAGTATTTTGAGCAATTCTTGATCTATGGAGATCCAATTGAATTGATTCTTGAGGCAAAATAAAATTGAAACTTTGGGCTACAAATCGTATGAAGGAGTTGAATTTTAATTTAGCCCCTAAGACTTTCAATTTCTGAATTGAAGTCGGGTTTAG
>JANZXV010000001.1:17576052-17591253 GCA_027576455.1 Erythroxylum roigii | reverse complement strand
CTCTCAAGTCAACTATTCTCTCTCCAAAAGTCAAAATTATCAAACTAAAATCCTCAAAATAATTTACACATGCTTATGACGAATCGGGGCCCAACAAGATCCCCTTTATGCTTTTAATGATCCTAGTAGGCTGTCCATTAATCAAAAATTATAGGTAGGAGTAGAGATGCATTGTCTTATCCATTTGAAGAAGATTTGAAAGAAATTTATGGCAACTAGGGTATTGGTGATGAAGTCCTAGTTGAGATTATAGCTTTCCTTAAATCCAGTTTAAGGGTACAACTCTTCTTGCTTTTCTTCTTGGAGTAATTCCTGATCAGATCTTGGAATAGTAGAATATTATCTCTTATAACTCTCCCTAGAATGAAAGCCCCTTATGTTTGATCAATGAATTTAGGAAGCACATTATTGATTCTATTAGCAAGGATTTTAGAAATGACCTTGTATATTATATTGCAGCAAGAAATAGGTTTGTTATAAGGAAAGATATTTTGTTTAACACCCTTGGGGATTAGAGTGATGTATGCTTTGTTAAGTTAAGCCAAAAGTAATCATTTCTTGAATAATTCCATTGTTGCATCGGTTACCATTTGCTTTGTAACACTCTAAGATTTAATGAAAATTACCATTGAAGCCACCTGGCCTTAGGGCCTTGTAAGGATCCAAAAACTTGAGATTTTTCTCAATTTCTGAAATAGTAACAAGCCAACAGAGAGATTTTATTTCTAGTGTGCTTAGGTTATCACTTCTTTTAAGAAGGGCATTATAGGACAGGCTTAACTAGGACCATTCATTAATTTATAAAAGAATTCAAAGGCTCCATCAAGTGACAGCTGCTAATTGTTCAGAATCTACTCCCCCTCTTTTAAGTAAAATATTGTATTTCTGCGTCTCCTAGTAGTTATTGCTTTGTAGAAGTAGATATTGTTTTTATCACCTTGGTTGTACCATCTTTATACGAGTTCTGTACTTCATTAATGAAAATTCATATTTAATAGATTTAGCAAGATTTCTCATTGCTGATTTCTCCATATCTTAAGCAGTTGTAGATGTAGGATTGAAGTATAACTTAGATTGAATTTCATCCATCTTTCTTTTAGTTGTGTTTAACATATGGTGAGTGTTCCTTACATTACTCAAGAACAGATTTTTCATCTCCTACTTGATCAACCTGATTCTTCTTGCATATATAAATTGTTTAGAGTCTATAATAATTGGAAATAAACCATTCCATAGGGCTTCTTAAAAGCCTGCAATATCAATCAGAAAATTATTAAACCTGAATGGCTTTTTAGGAGCTTTTGAAGATGTTTTTGTAATCATCATTGAATGGTAAGAAATCTTGTTGTTCTTAAATAATGTATAGCTAGATTGGAACGTTTGAAACTAGTGCTGATTCCCCAAACATCTGTCAAGCTTCTTTCGAATAATGGAACCATCAGTTTGGTTATTTTTCCAAGTAAAGAAGTAGCCCCTCGATGGAGCATCCCAAGCTAAAATATCTTACAGACAAGCTCTAAAATCAAGACATGGAGTTCCTACATCTCTTTCTCCTTCAGATTCATTCACATTGATGATTGCGTTAAATTCCCCAACAATCATCTATGGAGTGTTGTTGTTTGTTGCAATATCTCTAAGTTCTTTCCACAGTGTTAACTAGGACTAGAATTCTACCATTGGGATGTTGTGTATGGTTGCTAGATTGTTGCCATTATGCAAAAAGTAGTTTCAACATGTTGTAAGTCTATTGTTTCATTCTTATTTCCCTAATACCAACAATGTTTGCTTTATTCTCCAAAATCTGCTTCCTTATCATTAGTTTTATAAGGGGGTGTGTAGCAGAAGGTCTAGCAGGAAGAAAAAAATCTCCTTAGGAGACTTTTGCAAATAATTATCCTAACAGGGAATATTAAAGAGTCGTTTTCAGTAGGTTTTAGGTTATCATCAAGTCTGATTATAGGAATAACAAGAAGAAGATTGGCTAGGTCACTTACTATGATATGTAATTTATCATAGTTAATCCTTTGTATTTCTGTAATTGCTTGATCTATACATTTTGGCTTGCCAATGAAGCTTTCTAAATGGCTCAACCCCGAAGTAGTTCAGTATTCCTGGGGCACATCATGAATATATATCCACACAGGAATATGTTTACACTTAATTTCATCAATATTCAAACCTGGTTTCCATATTTGTAGTAGGAGTGGTTTATTAAAGATATGCTATGGTCCAGCTTCCAGGATTTATTTTATTTTTTCTTCATGTGAGAATTAAGAAAGGAAAACATCATCTACATTGACAAGGACTTCTTGCAATCCATTTTCCTCCAATTGTTGAAGGCCCATTCCTTCATGATAGGAAAAGCCACCGTTTTGTCTAGAAAGAATCCCACTATAGTGGCGTTCCATCTTAGAAGTCCAACTTTCAAAGTCTCCAATGGTGGAGATATAATCCTAGTTTCAGCTCCTTTATTAGGAGGGTTGTAGCTAAGCTTGAAGTCAGGTTTATGGTCCCTTATAACTTGCACCCAGGATTTATTCAAGAAAGCTTCAGGTGATGAAGAAGCAATATGTGTTGGGGTTGAGGTTGAAGGTTCTTCAGGTGAGGTAAGTTGGAAAATGCTCATGGTTGGTTAATGACTAGAGGATAAAAGGAGTAGAAGTAACAGATGGAGTTAAAGAA
Source organism: Erythroxylum roigii (assembly GCA_027576455.1). Taxonomy (NCBI): domain Eukaryota; kingdom Viridiplantae; phylum Streptophyta; class Magnoliopsida; order Malpighiales; family Erythroxylaceae; genus Erythroxylum; species Erythroxylum roigii. The sequence continues at coordinate 17,588,571 of JANZXV010000001.1, read as the reverse complement.
AGAAAGAGGTGGTGAAGAGTGGCTTTTAAGAGGGACAATGCTAGTGAAAGCAGTGGGAGATGGAAGAAGCAAGCTTCAGCTATGACAGGAGGTGAGGAAGATGAAGGTGAACTACATCTTTACTGTTCATGTTACTGTAGATTAATTATAATCAATCTACAATAAACATGGAGCTCTCACCCCTCACTCTCGCTTATAGTATGTCACTCTTGAAGTTTCACTTAGTGTGTTGCTCGATGTCCTAGATGCTCTCCTTACTTTGTGGAATGTGTTTGTTTTTAGGTGTTCTCAAGATTTACCTTATATGCTTTCTTGCAAACAAAAGGCTAGCCTTTCTTATGGGATAAAGATAGATAGTTGTCTACTCGCTAACTAAAGTTAGGCCTAAAGAATGTGCTCATTAATAAGGATGATTTATTCTTGTTCAAATTTGCAAATCCTTAGAATGTATAACAGATACTTAAGTTAGAACCATGACATATTCAAGGTAAGCCCTTGTTTTTGGTGAATTATCGACCTACATTAAACTTTAAAGATATAAAACTAAAACATATTCCAATTTGAATTGAGTTTCATAGTTTATCCCTCGAATATTACGCAATTGTTGGCTTTAGTTATTTAGCAAGCTTCATTAGAGACATAAGTTTTGATAAACATACAAATACAATGAAATGAGTGGATTTGACAGGGTATGTGTTGATGTCTAAACTAACTCAGATTTACCTGAAATAATGAAAATCATGAGATTAAATGATATTGGTAAGATACTAAAGGATGAAATTGAGATAAGCTACCATTGGAAACTTAATACTCTAAATAGCAACAAGGGATAGAAGGAAAATGTCTAAATTTTCATAATAGGATCTTTATAGGAATTAATTGGTTACTCTATAGAAGCTGACAATGAACCTAAGGATTCCAATCCATAGACGGTGACCAAAGAAGTTACTATATCAAAACCTCTTGATTGGTAAACCATGATAATGATGCAAAGGTGACTCCAAAAAGACTTGAGAACTTAAGCACAGTGGCACCTAAAGAAGCAAAGGAACAAATGAGTCTAACATATAAAATTTTCTTACAAAAGAGAATAAAAGATTCTCTAAAAATTAATGTAATGAACCTTTGAGATGTGACAAAGAAAATTCTATAGAATTGAATAACTCCAGAGAAGCAACTCTCTAGTCAAGCTAGGCGAAGAAGTGATCAATGATACCGATAAAGGAAGACAAAGAAGAAAGGGCACTAAACCCTCTATCTTCCTTTATGATCTTGGCATAAAATGTCAAGGGCATAAATACTTAAAAAATGATAGACAATCCATGATTATTTGAAATTCAAAACCTTCTATATAGTAGGGCTTTTGGAAACTAAAATCAAGTCTAATAAAACTTAAACTTGTAGAAATTTTTAGGGGGGTTGGGAAGCAATTTTTAATCATCAATAACAATAGAATAGTTGTTAGCTATGATCCAAAAAGAGTAAGGTTCCTTCAATAGACCTTATCATATCAGTACGTCCATTTGGAGATATGCTTATATGCTTGAGTTTATAAATGAACCATCCTGATGATGCTTACTCACTCCCCTAAAACTAGTTATCTCATAGAATATAGTTCTTTCATATTTTCCAATTTCATTATTGAAAGAAACCCTATACCTTTAATGAAAATTGTAAAGAAATTCCTTTTCTATATTTGTTTATAGTAGTCCACTAAGCAGAAGGTTAAGTATGGACCTATTGATAATCAAATAGCACAATATACTTCACCTTTTTCAAGCTATATAGTCTACATTTTTCAACTTCTATACTAAAAGGTATGGCAAAAATATGTCTTTTACTTGACCATGGCCATGTTAATGTCCGCAATCTCAAAAGAAAATTTTATATCACGTTTCTACTTTTTGAAATTGAAATCAGTCAAGGTTTCAATAGTAACACCATTCTTATTTACTCAAAAGATCATTGCAAAATAGATAATGCATATAATTAGCACAAGTATGATAAAAATGATACAATAAGTAATAAACAATAATTTTAACATCTTATCAAATATATCATAAACCATCTATAGGTAGAATACATAATACATAAGGATAAGATATTTACATAAAAGGAGGCCAAAGTACACACCATTGATTTAAGTAAAATATACATATATTGAAGGAAAATTTAAGTTAAACGTGAATGATAGGAATTGGTCTGGTGATTATGGGAGAAGTTTGGACAAATTTGGTTTCTATCGGGTGAATTGAGAACTGGGTGTTTGAAAGGCGATTTCTAGATTATGGACTAGGAATTTGATTTTGATGAATGAAGTAGGCTTGTAGAACCTTTTTTGAACTACAAATTCGTCTCAAGAATCGCTTCAATAAGGTGAATGGTTGAAAAGTTATGGAACGTTTTCTGGGAATATATCTGATTGGGCGATAGAATGAAGATGGTCCAGAAAGTTGGCATTTTTGGTCAGGCTGGAATTCGATCTAGGTAAAATGGTAAACAGGTGAATTGTAGGTCTGGATGTTTAGAACAAACTTGTTTTTGAAAGTTGTTCGGTTTGGAGAATAGGTGAAAAGATAAACAGGATTTAGTGACTGGAATTCGGATTGGACGATATAATGAGAACGGTTGAGAAAATGGGTGTTTTTGATCAGGATGGGATTCGAACTGGGTAAAGTTGTTTACTGTAGATTTGTAGGTCGGGATGTGAAGAACAAACTTGGTTTTGAAAGTTTTTCAATTCAATGAACAGATGAAAAGATAAATAGGAAATCGTGACTGTAACTCGGACATAATCTGGAAAATGCACAACACAAGAACAATTGAATGTTTTGGGCAAACACACAAGCCCAAATTATTTTCGGAGAAACAATCAAACCCTTGACATATGATCTGCCAATTTTGAGAGAGAAATCTCACAAATTTTCATATCCTTTTTATGCGCCAATCAAAATAGGAAAGAAAACAAACTAAAATAGGAAAGTTTGGACAGCCAACTTCTCAACTTCCTAAACTGATGATATTAAGACAATTAAAACAGGAAATAAACACTTATTAATGCCTCAATCAGCTGAAATGAAAAGGAAAATAAAACAAGTCGAAACAAACCAAAAATAGTCTTAAACCGAACCAAAACATTAATCCTGACCATTATTAAAACAGAAATTAAAACTGGACCAAAAGTTGAGACTTCACTTCTGGCTGAACTTCCTATCACACCTGGACTGCAAGTTAGGCTAGGAATTGCGTCTTGGTCTTCATAAATCAGGACCTTAAAGTTTCCAAAAAGGTTTCAGTAAGGCCTGATATTTTAGGAACAAGTTTAACCCAATTAGCTTTTCACAATCCTGACCAAGTGAAGCTTCAAGAATTTCCGGACCATTTGCTTCAATTAATCCCATGGCTTGTAAGTCTTGATTTTCTAGTCTTGATGGCCCTCCATCATATATTTTACTAGTCTTTTACTTTATTTTTATGTTTAAATTACCTTATTTTACTCATTTTATTCTACAGTTTTAAGTAATTTTGAAGATGTTTCCTTGGGATGAGTTTTATTAAGAATTGGAGAAGATTTTAAGGGAAAAACATGAACCAAACATAATTCTTTACTGAAAATGGTCTGACAACCATTTACCAACTCGTATCCTTCTCTCACCACCAAAGAAGAAGGCAAGGTCATTGTGTGGAAGAGAGAATTTTCGAACAGGAACACAACTTGAAACATTTTTTTTTGAAAATTAAATGATAATATATTCACAATATAATAAACTAATACACCATTATAATGAGTTTCATTTTAGACCAAAGATAACTAAAATGCAACGTGCAAAAAAGTGTTAAGAAAACATCTTCACGTAACTAAGATAAAAAATAACAGCTAATTATAGACACCATTTGCGCTTCATGTCCATAGTGAGTTGGTTATCCATGTTCTTAGCAATAATCGCTGCTCAGATCCAGTTAACAACTCTGTCCACAACTTGGTACTTTCCCTGATAAAGATGTTTGTTCCTTTCCTTCTAAAGAGTGTATATAGTTGTCGTAAAACTAGCCTTAAGCAACCACCAAATTCGGATGTCTATTGGACATGGTTATAAATCGTTGTAATGTTGATGCCCATTTATATGTATGATTCACAATGTTCAACATGTGTTGGATTCTTCCCCGTACAACTTTTGAGTAACAACAAGTGAAGAATAGGTTATTAAGAGTTTCCTCCATCTCCATACATAACACACATGTTATGTCTTGTGTGCCATGCCAACGTATTTTGGTCTTTAATCGGTCTTGAATCGCAAGCCATACAATAATGGTTCCTTTATGGTTGATAGTATTCTTCCATATGAGTTTGTACCATTCCACTTTGTGGAAGCACCTGCTGAGTATTTCTCAACAAGAACTGTTGGTGAATGATCCTAACAACTGTGGTGTTCATATAATTATGTCCTCACTCTGATTTGCATGTAGCGCAGGAAAAAATCCCTCCAAAGTAATAAATCCTCTGAAGCCTCCATGCCATTGCCCATTAGATATAATACTTGCTACTTTTGAATAAGGAGGTAGTCGATTATGTAGCTGAAACAACTCTAGCCTTTAGATTTATTGGATTAGCAAAAGACCAATTATCATACCACAATGATGTATTCTGCCCATTCCCGATGACACGTTTGATGTATGGAAATATAAAGTTGCGCATATCAGTATCTGTTTGAAGATCCACGAATGTTGAGTCGATGAGGAGAGCTCCCAGAAATTAGCATTACTGAGATGGATTTCATGAATCTATTTAACCAATGACACACCTCTATAATTGAAAAGCCTCTATATTCCTTTACTCATTAACACCTTCTGCATATTGGAAACAGAAATTATGCCTAACCCCCTAGGTGTTTCGGTTTAGTGATCTCGCTCCACTTTACTTTTTCATTGTCAGTTGATCTCGTCCATAGGAAAGCTTTGAGTATTTTGTCTATTTCCTTTATCACTTTGTAGGCAGAGCTATGTGAGTAGCCCAATGCATTGCCAGACATTTACCCTTCCTTTGAGTTTTTCCATGAGCGGGATGCAATCTGTAAAAGTTAGTTTGGAAGAGGAGATGGGTACGCCAAGGTATTTAAAAGATGGGGGTGGCATCTCATCCTAGTTATTGTACTAAACAACTCAAGATTACGCACATCCGATGACAAATATAGGTTGCTCTTTTGCTGGTTAATATGTAGACATGTCCATTTTGAAAAGAACACCAAAGCGTTCATCACCATCTGTATAGAAGTGTGTTTAGCTCTAGAGAGAAGTACAAGATTGTCAGCAAATATTAAGTGATTAATTCTATTAACAAGATAGTTATGATGGAATTTGAAGGCGTCATTATTAACTATTAGCTTTTTGAGCAACCGAGAGATGCCTTCCATGGCAATGGTGAAGAGACATGGGGATAGTAGGTCCCCCTACCGGATACTTTAGCTGTATGAAAGATTCTGGATGGCTGGCCATTAAGTTAAACTTTGAAAGAAGTTGATTGTAGACACGACCTTATCCACTGCGCATAACGAGTTAGGAAATCCATAGCTTCTAAGCAAGTTTGTAAGAATTTCCAACTGATAGTATCAAAGGCCTTAAAGAAATCTATTTTCATCTTGCAAATCTTGATTTTCTCGTTGGTTTTATAGTCTTTGATCAGATCCTGCATAAGCATAATATTGTCACTAATGTTTCTTCCTAGAATGAATGCTTCTTATGAGATGTTGATAACATCCTTAAGAACATGCTTTAATCTGCCAGCTATCAACTTTTCAATGACTTTTGTATTACAACAAGAAATTGGTTTGAAATCCAACATAGACATGGGCTACTTAACTTTTGACACTAGACAAATGTAAGTATAATTCACCTCCTGTAGCATTTGTGTTAAAGAGAAAAATTCTAAGACAGCCTCTATAAACAATTTCCATGTGATTTCCCATGTTTGTTGAAAGAAACATGCGGAAAAACCATCGAGACCTGGTGCTTTGGAAGGGCTCAGACCAAATATCGTTTGTTTCACCTCCGATGCAGTTAACTGTATCTCAGCTTGTTGTCGTACGCAAAAAGGTTATAGAAAGTACATAGTCTAGCTCGTGTGTCCCTTAAAAAAGTTACAGAAAGATGCATGACTTAATATAGAAAAATGTATGTAAAATGAAAAAAAAAAACTAATTTGAGGCATCTTTTATCATTCTTTACTATTAACAGAACCTAAGGTTTGCCAATGAGAGGTACAAAAACCCATGAGAGATCAATTTTGAGATAGTTTTCAATAAAGAGAAGGATGGAAGATCATCTTAATAGATCAAAGTTCATTTGAACAAAAGGATTTCACATATAATTCCTTCTACTTTGATGTCTTTGATTTTATTACTTACATTTTTTAGTAAAAACATGATTTATGGCTAAATTATTTATACGTTTAGATAGGTAAACCTTAGTATTATCTTTTTTAATGATTGATTCAATCTTATTTATAAAGTGGGATTTATTTATGTGAAATATATTTGAATATTTGTAATGTGGATTTAATTATTCCAACTATTAGATTTAATATTAATTAATATGTGGACAATTCAAGAGAACCTACATAAGAGTAGACCATGACCTAGAATTAAAGAGTTGCATAAAGTATTAAAGATAAGCTTACATAAATCATCTAGTGTTCTTGGGAGTTTTAATTGGATAGAGCTATTGGTTAATCAAATTAAAAATAGGTAGTTGTGGAGAGAGAGAGAGAGAGAGAGAGAGAGGGAGAGTAATTTCATAATCTAGGAATTTCTACCAAAATAAATTACAAGAACCTTCTAAGTTTATTGAATCACAACTACAAAGATGATGACAGTGGGAATCCTTATCTAAACACTATTATCAACTGAATTCTCTATTTGGCTATCTTCTTTGATTGTCCTTATTTCTTTACCTCTTTTTTTATATTTTATTTCAGTTTATCGTTTAACTCCATTATTCAATCATCCTATTTTAATTATTTAATTAGTTACTAGGAGCATGATTTAAAGTATTTAGCCACCTTATGGGATTGACACACTATTTCTTACTTTATTAATTTATTACTTATTAATTACAAGTGCATTTTTCCATAGGTTGTGAGTAAATATTTATGAAAAGGGAAAACTTTAGTAGTAGAAAATACACAAGCATTTAATGTTGTTTCTCGAAAAGTAGTTGGTATTTAGGAAACTTAAAAGCTATGAGTCTAGTCTTCTTATGTCTTTGTTTTATTGATATTATTTATTTATCTATAATTCTTTAATTTAAACTTCTTGGATTATTTTGCTTTCAAGTGTAAACTTGGTATATGACAAAGAGCAAACACTTTGTTGTTTTAGAAACTAAAAGCTCGAAAGAACACTTCATTGTACAAGAAAAGAATGGACTAAGCAAGAGTTCTAAGACATACAACACGATACAATGGCATATGGCTATACTACAAGATCAAGCTTAATATGATTTCAATGTTTTAATAGTGTGTTTATCTTGATGAATTACCAGATGAAGATCCCAATGTACATATCATCAACTTCTTGGAGATTTGTGATACCTTTAAGATTAATAAAACTGTCGAAGATGTAATAAGACTATGTCTGTTTCCTTTTTTTTTTAGAGATCAAACTAATTAATGGTTAAAGTATTACCTACAACCTCAATCACAAAATGGGAAAATCTAGCAAAGAATTTCTTAGCCAAATATTTTCTACTGATAAGAACTTGTATGCTGAGGAACAACATCTCTTCCTATCCATAGATTAATAACAAAACATTATATGAAATGTGGGAGAGTTACAAAGATTTACTAGGGAAGTGTCCATATCATAGCCTAACAACGTGGATGCATGTTCAAAAATTATACAATGTTCTGATTTATCCTATCAAAATAGACGATCGATGGAGTAATTGGTGGAAAACTTAATGATAAGAATCTGAAAGCAGTCTTTGACCTTATTGAAGAAATGATGACAAACAATTAGGAAAGTGATAACTAATAAATTAGTAGGTATGAATAATATGGATGTAATGATTGCATTTACAACTCGAATAGGAGCCTTAACAAAAAAATCTCGATAACTTGAGTTCACTGGTAAAAACAGATCAAGTGATGAGTTGTGAGCTATATGGAGGAGGAAATCAAAATAGTGATTTTCAAAGTGAAAACCCTATGGATTAATTAGTAGAACATGTTAAGTATATGGGAAGTTTCTAAAGAAAGAATAAGCCTTATAGTAAGACATAAAATTTATGGTAGATTAATCGCCCATACTTCTCATAAATCAATCAAGTAGCCCAAAGGCAAGTTCTACTTAGATTTTATCAAAATTAATAGTAGTAGAATAAATTGATCTTAGAGGAGTTGATGAGAAATTTTATAAGCACATCTAAGCTCAATTCCAAAATCAAGAGGCTTTAATTTGAAGCCTAGAAACTTGGATTGGTTAACTATAGCTAAAAGAACTTAAGGGACAACACCTAGCGACATAATTCTAAATCCCAAAAGTAAATGAAGGCAATCATTATAAGGAATGGGAAATAATTGACCAATGACATAAAAGTAAAATTTGCCATACAGGATAAGGATAAGGAAGAGCCAAAGGAGGAAGTTAATAAGGAGAAAGTGTCAAAGTTGAAACCAGATGAAAGTGACACCAACACGGTCCACAATATTGTACTATTGAAGCTAAAAAATCTAAGTAATTATATTATTTCATATAATATTTATGTTATTTTTATAAATAATTGATTAAAGAACTTATAGGCTAGTATTATTCAAATTTCTTACACCATGCTTAAGAAACTGAGGCTGGGAGAACATAAACCTATTAGGATGAGGATGCAATTGGAAGATAAATCAATTATACATCTTTGAGGTATTATAGAGAATATTTTGATAAATTTGATATGTTTACTTTCTCAACTAATTTTTATTTCATTTATATGAAAAAGGATAGCAAAGAATCTCTAATCTTAAGTAAGCTCTTCCTTTCAACAACTTGTATAATTATAAAATGTTAGGGAAGTTAAATTAATACTTAAGATTGGAGAAGAAGAGGTTCTCTTCTAAATCTCTAATGGAAATAACCAATTTGTGGTTAATGATGACCAATGTCATTCTAATTGTTCTAATATTTTGTGTAAAGTCAAAGTTCTAAAGAAGAGAAAGAAAAGGGTTAAAGTAAGAAAAGAAAAAAATAAAAGAAGAAAAACCTCTTATTAGCTCTCTTAGTAATCAAGAAGAAGGTAGCAACAAGCACATTACCCCAACAATTAACTAAGTTTAGGAAGAAAGTCCAATAAAAAGACTTTTGAAGAAGTGTTTTGTTTAGAGGAAACTAACAAATTTTTTAAAACATTAATTTTTTTAGTTAACAAACATTTATAATGGATTGTTAGTTTTGCGATAATTGTTTCAATAATTGTATATGTTTATGATTGTTTTGTGTTTTTATAGTTAGGAAGCAAGGGAAGGATAATATAAGCTTAAGGAGGGGGATATTAGAGAGCATTGGGGTTAGAAAATTCTACATATAAAAAGAAAACATTTAAATCAGGTATGTGTTAAACTTTAATGATGAACATAACCTAGTATATGCCTATGTTTTAGACTGTCTATTTGTTAATGTGAATTTTTTTAGAAATATTAAAGGCCTTGGACATGCCTGTATTAATTAATCTGTGAACCTAAACATTTTTAGAAAAAAAGATCTATAGACTGTTTCGTGAACTGTATCCTAAGCCATATTAACACATGAACTTTACCAAAAGATCTACAATTGAAGATAAAAGCCTATAAGAACTCCAAAATTGAATTTCTTATTGAGCAAATTGCTCGGATCCTTAGTAGATTATGGAGGTCTATATTGGAGAAACAATGTATTGTGATCTTATAAGGATTAATATATATTATAACAATTTGGTATTTACATAAGGTAATTGCCCATACTATCTCAAGTAGAATGGAGAGTCCTAATATAGTCACCCTTAAAGATCTATTTTATTTTTGGTGCATAGTGAGGCAGAGAATGTACAACTTTACTTATAGTTTTACAATATATTTGTAGTAGACGAGTAATAGGAAGAAGGGATGATAAAATTAGTAAATAGTTTAGGTGTATTCTTCATAGTTTGGTTGTGCTATGGTTACTATTGGATTTGATATAATGAGATATATGAGGTTAGTTAGGAAATTCGACAGAGCATATATGTTGGATAGGAAAGATAGAGACCATATAAGGGATGATGCCCCTATGGAGGAGCTAGGAGAGATGCTTGAGAAAGTGGAGCCACTACCCACAATAGGTGCATCATAGGAAAGGGGACCTCAAGCAAATACAATTATTGAGGACATTGCTAGAATCTGTAAAAACTTGTCTGATTGCCTAGCTTTGGGTTTCTTACCAATAGCTTTAGTGGGTTGATGAGATTTTTACTCCTAGCATAATTAAGAATGTGATTGAAGGATGCACTCATTCGTGGAAACAAGTCATCCTTAAACTTGCAGCCTCTGTTATCCTCAATCTGCCCCTTTCTATAGGCTTTCACTTACTGAACTATTTTGACATACTCCCTCTTTCTCCTTTTCCCCCTACTCCTTGAGATGATTGTTCAACCTTCACTGAGGAGTGTTCTACTTCCTTTAGAGCAATAAATTATCTTGCTCATTCTTGCACCTCTTCTAAATTATACACCTTCTCTATTATGAGTGATCTCTACAAAGGATGATGTCAACACAAACATTTCTCAAAATCAATAGCTACTATAGCGAAATTTAGATTCGACACTTATGTAGCCTCCATACTGAACCCCTAAATGTAACACCTAAGTCTATCCCTACATTAAAAGTCCCTAGTTCTCTTTTTGTTGCTAGAAAAGTGAGCCTTAAAACTTGAGATTGTTTCCTTCAAGATGGTATAATACTAGTTCTACGTTGCTCCCATCATAGTCAAAGAAAAGCTCTTGCACTTTAAAGCATCTAAAGCCACTTGCAGATCCTTCGTCTCCTGATATCTGCAACGTAATATACAAGGCATCTCTCGTCTATGATTTTTCGGACTCAATGACATTGTTTACACTTAGACCCAATCCTGAACCCACCAGCGGACCTTGAAGCCCGAAAAAGGATCGCAAGCGTGGCCTATAAATGTGTGAGAATGAGGGGGAAGGAGAAAGCATCACTGGACAAAGTCACAATAGCCTCAGAGAGAGCTCTTGCTCAGCTTATGAGCAGTCAACGCAATGAGTAATCTATATTACCCACAGAGGTGATTCCGGGAAGCAAAGATTGCACGAGAAATCCTCACAAAGATGTGAAAATGAACAAACATGTGCACAGTTCTTGATTGTGGCTTTTGGGTTTGGCTTGCTTTGAATCATTTTGCACGATAGAAACCTGAAACGAAAACAAGAACGAAAAGGAAGACCGTATGGAGGGTTGCAATTATGTGAATGTTGCTGAGCTGCCGCTAGCACCATTATTAGTGTTCTGTAACCAAAACATTTTATATGAAAATTTTCTGACAGCCAGATGACGTTTCTTTTGCAGATGGATAACAATCAGATGATGTTTACTCAGAAGCTTCTTGTCACAGCTTATCAAATACTATGCATGTGCAAGTGCGGAACTTGTTCCGTCTTTATGACATAAAACATACACAATACTACTACGAATAAAATGTTGATGGAACAGGGCAAAATGCCCTCACGCAGGATCGAACTACGGACCTTCAGTTTACAAGACTGACGCTCTACCACTGAGCTATAAGGGCACCGCAGATACACTGAATAATAGGTTTTAATGTAAAGATCAATTAAAACAAAAACATAAGCTAACTCGTACAAGGGCACCGATATCCAACTTAAGCATTGGTAGGGCTTGGGCTTATTGTACTGTTGCTATAAGAATCAATATAAATAGCTTACCACTCATTCTCATGGCAATAAATCATTTCAAAGGCTTTATTAACTAGAATTCATGTGTACAACAATGGATTGAGGGTATCAATCGACGTGTTTCAACCACTGCTTCACAAGAAGAAAATCAATATGGCTGATGGAACAACGACATATGCCGATTTCAAGTATGAAAGGCTTTACTTGTTTTGTTACCTTCGTGGGCTTCTTGGGCATGTGGATTTCCACTGTGATATAAGACTAGAGAAAAAAGCTTCGGAACTTGTTTTCCAATGGAACAATAACATTGTTGCTCCGATCTGGCGGAATAATCCGGTCACGAGTTCTTGGTTGCAATCGGAGGATGGTGGGAAGTTCATTAAGCCTTTGTTTGGATCCTTACTTGCACAAGGGAAAGGAAAGGAATTTGTTGGACCCCGAACTTTTTTTAGAAGTTAGACCTATTAAATGAGAAAATGTTAGTGACTAGTTGAATAAAGAAAAAGGAGAATTTTTGAAATGATATACAAGATTTAGGTAGTGAATGTAGTAAGTTGATGATGAGTGGGTATATGTGTGTATGTTCTGTTATTA
>JANZXV010000001.1:17560657-17575952 GCA_027576455.1 Erythroxylum roigii | reverse complement strand
CCTCCTCAGGTGCAGAAAGAGAAGATTAGCGATCCTTGCAAGGCGTTGGAACTCCAAGATAATTAAAGATTTTTTTTGTAATTAAGTTAGTTTAGAAACTTTTGTAATTTAGAATCATTTCAAGCATAAGCATTCAAATTGAATCATGGGTATTCCTTTTTTTTTGTTTTTTTTTTTGTATTTTGAAATGAGCTTGTATAAATTCTCTTAGAATTCATTTACGAAATGTGATTGGATTTTTGACTTGTGATTCTCTAAATTTTAATTGTTTGATGTTCAATCATTGTGGGCATGCCACCATTATGGATGATGGGTTCCATTTTGTCTCCGAATGTTGGGCTCCGAAAATGGGGTCCAACAGAAATATTGAGGGGAAAAGAGGAGAAAAGAATAGAAGAGAAATAGGATTTCCTTTTCCTTGTTTGTTTTCCTGATTTATCAAAGGAGGGAATTGAAACTTATAAACCTTTATGCCCTGATTATAGAACTTGTTTATCTTTTGTTAAATAAGGATTAAATGATAATTTACTTATCTTGCCTTACTTTGTCTTGAATTTCTCCTCCTTTCCCACCAATTTGGTGGGAAATACATTTGGTCCAAATTTCTCTCCTATTTTTCTCCATTCTTTCACCTTCCCTTTACTTATTTTTGTCCGAACAATAGAAACCAAGAGAAATGCAATTCTCTTCCTTTCTTTTCTCTTGCTTTCCTTCCATTCAAACAAAGGCTAAGGAAAGATATCACTTTGGGGGATTGAAGATACCACATCCAACCTTTCAAACTTCGAACTCCATTTTGCATCATGTTTCAGATACGACAGTGGGGAACAAGAAGTGCGCTGATTATGGGTTATTTATGCTGATGGGAACATTTTACTTGGGGGGCAACTTTGGAGGACATGGAGCACGATTTGGCAGAAGAGAATAATCCGATGTGTTTGGATGAGGGAAAGAAAAGATAGCAGCATGAACACCCACAGATTTCTCTCGTTTCTGGTAACAAGGATTCGACTGGAACACACCTCTTGCATAGGTTATTGCAAGAAAACTTACCAACGGCAGGCACTGCTAAGCAGGACAGCCGATCACAATGAAGATCTTGAGCTGGAACTGGCAGGAGTTTGGCAACCCTCGCACAGTAAGGTCTCTAAAAGACCTAGTCTATCGCCATAAACCTTCAACCATTTTTTTATGGAAACTATGATTGAAGCTTCTCAGTTGGATAGTATCAAAAGGAATTTGGGTTTTGATTCTTGTTTTGGAGTGGATCGTTTTGGCAGAGGGGGTGGTCTTGCTCTTCTTTGGAACATGGTGGTGACTGTGACTATGCGGTCTTACTCCAACAATGTTATTGATGCTACTATTTCAAGTATGGAGGGGGTAGTTGGAGATTGACAGGCTTTTGTGGCTTTCCTGAGAGACAAAGACGAACTGATTCTTAGAACCTTCTTTGTTTTTTGGCTTCTCAGAGCAATGACAAAAGGCTCTGTGTTGGAGATTTTAATGATTTGATTTCGCCCACGGAGAAACAAGGAGGCGTTGAACATCCTAACTTTCTTTGCTCGGCTTTTAAAAGTGCTTTACAGGATGCTCACCTCTTTGGGGTGCCCATCTCGAGATCTTTGTTTATGTGGGAATGACGTATTGGTACCAATACTGTTGTGCGGGAAAGATTGGATCAAGCTGTAACCACTAGTGATTTCCTCAATCTTTTCCCAAATTGTCTCTATTTTGCAACTGTCACTACTATTTCGAATCATATGCCCCTTATTATTACTCTTGAAAATTCATTTCATGCATGGAGTAGGAAGAGGTTTAGGTTTGAAAATTCTTGGCTCCTTGAATCTACTATTATGATTGTTGTGAAGGACGCGTGGAGGGAGCCGGGTTTACGTTGTACCATGGCTAAAAAGAAATCGTGTTGTGTGGCATTGGACGCATGGGGTGGTAGGCTTAATCTGTAATTAATTAAAAAGAATAAGAAAGTAGGAGTTGAATTGGACTTATTGTTGAGCAGTAGTATCCATGATGATAATGTCAAAGTAGGGAGATTGAAGGTTGAATATAATTGGTTACTTAAGCACGAAAAAGTTCGATGGAGGCAGCGAGCGAAGGCGTTTTGGTTGAAGGATGGGGATAGGAATTCTAAATTTTTCCATTCCCAAGTTAATGTGCGACGGAAAACTAATCGAATCACAACCTTGAGGGATAGTTTGAACAATCTAGTGTTGGATCCACAAAGGATGCAGGAAATAGTAGGGAGATATTTTTCAGATTTATTTAGCGGAGGAGCGGCAAATTATTGCTGGATCGAACGTACTGTCCCAAGCCGTGTTACCCAAGAAGACAACGAGCTACTTCTAGCTCTATTCTCGAAGGAGGAGTTCAGAGCTGCACTTTTTCATATGCACCCGGATAAGTCTCCTGGCCCAGACGGATTAAATCTAACCTTTTATCAGAAGTTTTGGGAGGTGATTGGCGATGACATAGTCAAAGACTGTAATACATGAATTATGTCAGGTACCTTTCCTGCTATGTTGATAGATACTTAATTCCAAAAATCGCTCATCCTGAGTGTGTGAAAGATCTAAGACCTATAGCTTTATGTAATGTATTGTACAAAATAATGTCTAAGGTCTTAGCCAATCGGTTGAAACACATCCTTCCTCACATTATTTCTAAGTACCAATCTGCTTTTGTCCCAAGGCAGTTAATATCTGATAATGTTTTAGCTGCTTTTGAATTAATTCGTGGGATGAAAACTAACAAAGGGGTATCGGGGAGTGTTGTGTTGAAGATTGACATCTCTAAGGCATATGATAGAGTAGATTGGGGTTTCCTTGAAACTATGTTGATTTCTTTGGGTTTTGATGCGCGGTAGATCAAATTGACTATGCTTTATATGAGGGATATAAAGTATTCAATTTTGTTAAATGGGTGTGAGATTGGCCCTATCATTCCAAGTAGAAGCATCCGTCAAAGAGACCCTATTTCTCCTTGTCTTTTTATTATCTGTGCAGAAGGTCTTTCTTGCCTTCTTAGTCAAGCAGAGCGGAGAGGTTTCATTAATGGGTGCCGGGCTAATTCCAGAGGGCCACGAATCTCTCACTTATTTTTTGCAGATGATTCGTTACTCTTTTTTTAATGCCTCTAAGATTGAATGTGGTACCATTAAGAGTATTTTGACGAAATATGCAGCAACTTCAGGTCAATCTATCAATTATCAAAAATCGAGCATTCTTTTTAGCCCAAATGTTAGGCTTGATGAGAGGAAGAAATTATCTGATATCCTTGGGGTTTACACCCCGTTGGATCAAGGAAAATAATTGGGGCTGCCATCTTTTATTGGGAGAAGTAAGAAAAATATTTTCAATTATATCAGAGATAAATTATGGCATAGGGTGAATATATGGAATAATATATTTTTATCAAGAGCTGGTAAGGAGGTACTTTTAAAATTTGTTGCTCAGGTCATCCCTTCTTATTGTATAAGTGTGTTTATGCTTCCAAAATCTATTTGTGAGGAATTGCAAAAAATTATGGCCTCCTTCTGGTGGGGTATGAAAAAGGAAGGAGGGAAAATATTAACTGGTTGTCATGGGAACGAATGTGTGATAGTAAAGCAGATGGTGGAATGGGTTTTAGGGATTTAAGGTACTTTAATTTAACAATTCTTGCTAAGCAAGGTTAGAGACTGCTTACAGAATCCAACACTTTCCTTTTCCGGTGTTCAAGGCTAAATATTTTCATAAAAGGAACTACATGAATGCTGGTTTGGGATCTAACTCAGGTTTTACATGGAGAGATACCTTGCAAGCAGAGGAATTGCTTAAGTTAGGTGCCAAAATTCGGATTGGAGATGGGGAGTCAACCAACTTCTGGTTGGATCCTTGGATACCTAGGGAGTTGAATTTTCGATTGCTTGCAGGAACAAGGGGCTAAAGATTGTAATCTGATGGTCCATGCATTCCTTAATTGGGAGAATAGATGTTAGGATGTGGAGAAGCTTAAAGAGGTGTGCTGGGAGGAGGATGTGAATTATATTTTGACAATTCCATTAGGTTTGAGGAGCAGACCAGATAAATGGTTATGGCACTTTGATAAGAGGGGTACTTAAACTGCCAAGTCTGGTTATTACCATGCTCTTATGTTGAAGAAGGGTCCTTATAATGAGCGAGAAGATACATGGAAATTTTTATGGAACTTAAAAATCCCTCCTAAAGTTAAAGCTTTCATGTGGAGACTTTTAAGGGATATTCTTCCTACCAAAAAGTGAATATTTAGAAGAGGAATAGATATTGACTCAGGTTGTGGCTATTCTGGCGGTAATGAAGACTGCTTCTATGTTTTTATGAGCTGCTATGTAGCGAGAGAGATTTCGAATGAATTTGGATTGAATTTTAGCTCTTTTGGGTCGACTATCTTTGCTTGTGTCTGCAATGCTTCCAAGGTTATCCCTATTGATATAATGAGGAATGCTTGCATGATCTTATGGAAGATATGGTGTAGTAGAAACAAATTTGTTTGGGAAGCCAAGCTCACGCCTTGCTCGCAAGTTCTAGGGTAGGCAGCTTCGTTTCTTCAGGCCTGGACAGCATCACGAGGCCCTTATACTTCGATTTCTGCTGTCTCCAACAGTCCTAGCAGCTCTACTCAGTCGGATGGCATTATCGCTTATGATCCAAATGCAGGAACTTCATTGCAGTGGAGTTGCTTCATAGATGCAGCAACTTTTTCCCTCATGAACAAAAGTGGTTATGAAGCCGTGGTTAAAAACAGTGCAAGAAATGTTGAGTTTGCTCTCTCAATTCTGTATTTTGATGTGTTTGAACCTAAGATAGCATAAGCTCTAGCTTGTCGTCCTGGGTTGATCTGCATATTCCTGGATAGTGTTCTATTGCAGTGGATGCTCAGGAAGTCTATTACTCTCTTCAATCATCCATGAAAGACTTATCTAATTTTGGTAAAATTATAAATGATTGCTTAGGTATTCTCAAGCGTGAAACTGATGTTTCAGTGCGCTGGATTAGTAGACACTGCAATGTCGAAGCTCATAAGTTAGCTTGACATTCTCATTTGTATGCCCCTTTTTATGGTTTGGGATTATTACCCTACCTTTGCTTAATAAAAGGTCTAGCTTTAAATCAAAAAAAAAAAAACAATGAGTTGTATATAGATTTTTCTTTTCTCAAATCTATCATGCTCATGCCTATACATATATCTGTCATTGGTTGGAAAGGCAAAAACATAGTTGTAAAAATTCGTACAAAAAGAAAAAAAATCTGTATCTGCAAAATTTCCAGGGTTCCAGATAGTTTATTCAGCTTCCAGGCTTCAGGGTGTTATCCAAGGGGGGAAAAATGTGTGCATAAGTTGGAGCTCAAACTGCAAGATGAAACTCTTTTATGATTATCATCCTTGAGCACCGGGACCAAAACTCCCCGAGTGTTCTATCTCTCTCGATGCTCTTCTTCGTCAGTCTGATTTTTGCTGCAAGAGCATTTTCATCAAAGCTAGTCACAAGTCATCCTCTCTTCTTCTCGAGTTGCAATGAACCACCCAAAATCCACCTTACCAACTTAGATCAATGGCTTGAGGATCATAATCCCAATTGCCAACTTGGTTTATTTGACTTCAATGGTGGTGCCAGTGCATCCAACAGAAACCTGACAAGATTTTGTCTCTCAACATCCTTCTCCTTCTTGGAGCCAAGAGGACGAACCTGGCATAATAATGTGTAAGATCATATTTTAATAAACGTCCAATCAACCTTGGAACTTAATTAGGTTATAGTCGATAAATGTTCTCTTATGTGAAAGGTAGCTGCGCATCTCAACCACATTGCTAAATGTGGATGAAAGAATATCAAGGCTTTGGATTAACAAGAAGTTACCGATTCTTGGTAAGTTTGTGTTTGCTAGCAATACTTCGTGCAAAACAGTTCTGGAAACACAATTAAGGGTAAACAAACAGGAGGCCTTTTTTTTCAAATCCACTTGAGATATCACACTTAACAATATTATTTAATCCAATCAGTTGCATATGCATAATATTAGAAGAAATTTAATAAATAAAACCTAAAGAAAGTAATTAGTTTAAAGAACAATGACCAAATTAAGGGTAACCGAGAGATATAATGGCAGAATAATCTTAGATCAGAACAAAAAGCATACCGATCATCAATATGCCGATTGAATGAGTTTTAAATTGTGAACTCAAATTGAAGCCATTTAATGGTGGATTTCGTCAATAAATGTTAAAGCATGTTAAACTAAACTAACCGTAATTTGCAAGTTGATGACTTTTCTATTCTAAAGCTTTCTTTGATATTTCAAAACTTAGCTGCGAACATGATCACTATTTACCTGGACAAAATCCGTTTGCAACACACCTGCATCCGTTATTATAACAAGATATCTTACACCATGCTCTTCTGCATATTTATACTCCTCTGCGAAGCTTGGATCGGGTATAGGGACAAACTCAGCCTGGTAGTAGTATACAACAAGTAAGCAGAAAGCAGCAAAAGCTTAAACAAACAAACCACAAAATTCACCTCCAACCTTGATATTAGCCTTCCATAGTTCAGCAACAAGACCCATGCGCTCAAGCAATAATCCTCCTCCTACTCCCTTAGAACAAACAAGAACATCGGTAGTTGCTTCATTTCTGCATGAAAAACACAAAGGTAACATGTGCTTTTAAGACTGCAGCAGCTAAGAATGTAAGACGAAATTGATGAACACTGGTGAGGTCAAAACGAACTGGTACCCAGTAAACTTCAAATCTACAGGAGAATGAAGATTTATTAGCCCTTTCTTTTGTCGACCGATTAGCTCTTTCATTTTTCGGTCAACAATTGTCTCTAGAGCAATGCTTGTGCCAACAGCACCTGGAGGATTTAGCCTCTGGACAAGGATCAAGAATGGTTAATGATAAGACAAATTTGACAAATCACACTTATCAACCCTACGTTTCCAATAAGTGCATAAACACAACAATAACTTGAATAAACATGCAAGCAAAAGGGCTGCAATCTAAGTGCTCTTATGACAGAAGTTTATTCGATATGTTAGCATGAGTAAACTGTTAAAGACTTAAAACTCCCTTGGGCATCATCTGCATTGCATTAGCATTTCCTCAGATAGCTTAACATCATCTAAGTGTACATACACATGATAATGCATTTAGACTAGAGAAAAGAAAACTAAGAAAACAGGAAACGAGATCTATTGCACTACATACAGGATCCAACATCTGGTTTATCAAGTAATCATAGCGGCCACCAACAGCAAGCAAAGTTCCTTCGCCAAGTGATTGAGAATTATGCTCCATCAAATATAGCTAGGCATGAAACGGACAAGTTAATCACTTAGATGTCAAGAACGTGGGGACTTCAATATACAGACGAAGTGTGTTTAAGATAATGGCAAAGAAAAACAATTTAAATGTAAGTGCTATAAAATTCATTAATGCATTCTAAATGGAATTATACGAAACAATAGGGAAAAAGAAAAGCATGTTACCTGTTGCAATGCAATCTAATGTGGTTCTGTCAAACATGCCTTCAGTGTAGATCTAAGTTATAATTCTTTAATAAGGAACTATAATCTCATTTGACTTATAAGTCTCTGTTTCCGTTTTCTTTTCTAGTTAGCTTGGGAATCAACCCTAAACTATTATAAATAGAAGGGCTACCTTCATCGTTATGAAATTGTTACTGATTGATATTTGGCTATGAATTTAGCATCAGTTTCTTACCTTTTCACATTCTCTTTTATACTCCTAGTCCACCTAGGTTCTATTACTTTGTTATCTATTTTCTTTCCTTCTCCATTTCCCCATAATTAAACTATTCCCCACTCTATTCTAGTGTTCTCGCTCAACTGCCTGTATCCTTGGCAACTTTCATGATCACTTCCAGTTGCTTTTCCATAAACTCACCCCTCCACCTTAATCTTGGTATCACTCTCTCTGAACCTCTTTTACTTCTCAGGCAAACTCTTCCACGTGAACACAATCTTGTCAAAAATCAAATTTATTGCACCATCCTAATGATAATCAAAGGTGGATTGTAATTTAGAAATAGTTATGATGTAGCAACGACTTCATTGTAGCACATTGAATTCTTCTGACTAGATCTTTGAGAGAGGGTAGAACAATAGCAAATATCCAAAAGTCCAAAGGTATTAAGGTCAGTTGCAGCCATCATTTGCTCCGTGGAGTTTAACTTCCATCTTTTTATGGTTGATATACTTGACCAATACCTTCCTAAAGGCCTCAATATCACCAAGAACTCACTGCTCTCTAACCAAAGCCCTGAAATGTTGACTGAAAAGCTTATACGGGAAAAATAAACTCATACTAAGTGACACCAGATGACTTCATGTCATATTGCTAAAAGTATGTCTAACAACTAACCCTTATTACAAACAACCAAGAATTGGTTATTAAGGCTCTTGTGCAACTGCACTCTTCAGTATTAAAATTCTCTCTTGCACCACGTACTTGCCTTTTCAACTACAGTTTCTTCCTCACTATCTCAGTCCTCTTCCATATATTCTTTCCAGGCTAACATACTTCAAAAAATAAGGCCATTAGGTGAGAATTAAAAAATGGTTGAACTATTTATATAACATGTGGACAAATCACAACAAATCATAAATCGACAAAAAATGAGGCTACCATGGTCTGAACTTGACACTTATCATAAAGCTTTGAGACCATGTCAATAAATTAGTCAACTTGAAAAGCTAAGCTGTTAGGTGAGATCCACAAAATGGCTCACATAATATTCTAACACTTCACAATCAACTTTTAACTAATAAAAAGGTCAATTTCAAAGTCATGTGAGGGTTATAAAAGTCAGTTTTGAGGGTTATCTGCCCACTTATGCAAGTAAATAATAAAAGGTCAGTTCAAAGTCATGTGAGAGTTATCTGCCTACTTATGCAAGAAAATGAGACAGGAATTTATACCTGAAAAAACAAATCTCTATGATAACTCTCGGTGGGTGGCATAAGTGGATCAATGTAAACATGTTTTTCTATCATCCAAACTCTCAAATAGATAAGGAGGTTTGACAATTCATCAAGTGCCTTCCTGGTATATTTATCTGCAGTTATAGCAAAGTTAAGGATGTCTGAAATGATGTACAGCATACTATAAAAGCAAGCAGTTGAAAGTCTATACCAACTGGGAGGGCTCCCCTTAATCGAGGAAGGGCCTGATCTGCAGGCCCACAGAACCTCAAACCAACAGTCCGTAACCTATTGACAACAACTTCTGCTAAATTTAGTTCCTGAAAGAGAATAAGATTGAATAGGATCAGACACTAAATTTGCTTCGATATCAGGACCTACAACAAGATTGGCACATCTCACCGAGTGAATAAAAGATCTATTCTCACATCAAATCATGACCAGCAATTTTTATTGTTGTGTTTGCTTTATCTCTAACAAAATAATATGAAATTTAAAGAAAGCAATCTGATCTTTGTATAACAATCAAACAGTATTAATCAATGATAGATACTTCTACCAGCAAGGAAAAGTTATAATATCCTACAAACCTGCAAAAGTTGACGCCTTATTTCCACCCATTTCAACTCTCGTTCTGATGATTGAGGACGCAAAGGGACCATCATTGAGAGAACCTTCATTTATGAAAAGCATCTCTAAACCAAACAGCCCAAATTAGTTATGTTTTTACAAGTGAATTCACAATATACCTCAGCAACTTTCTGTCTTTGCATTGGCTCAATTCCTGCCCAAGACCAAATGGCATCGAGTAGATTCCCATGATTTACATGAATATGACACTCATCTGGGTGGAAGAAATGTGTTGTTATGTCCAGTGTCACCTAAAAACAACCACAAAAAAAAGTCCTTTCAGACAGATGTTCAATATTTAGACCACAAGCACAAACCAGGACAATCAAGGACTTTTTACGTAATAATCATTAGTAACTTTGTGTCGTTATTTGTGGAGTAATAGATGAATTTTCAAGCTTTGCATATTAATCAGTAATCCATCTTATACATAATGCAATCTGAATTCAAACTCATGAATTAAACCTTTTCCAACCATATGAAACTACAACTCATTGATAGCTGAGAAAATCAGATAAAAGCAAGTAGCACCTTGGTAATTTCTGCCTCTGTCAAGGCAGATGCACCCCTAATAATGTCGAAATCACCCTGTGAAAGAATGTCAAAGATGATTTTAACCAAATTAGTCAAGAAAATAAACAAAAAAGAGCACTGCTACTTCACAATTGTTCTCCTTTTTTTATCCTTATAGCAAATGACACAGCATAGGTCATTAAAGAATTAAAACCTGTGCATAGCGATTTGGGGGTGAATGGCCAACTGATCTTCTATAAACGTGTGACACTTCATACCTCTTGAATGAACTTTCCTACAACAAAAGAAGCACGAGATGGATAAATCCAAGCTGCTTTATGAAAATGATCAGCAATCAAAAAAGTGAATCAACAATCTGAGGTAATAAGCAAATGACACTTAATATTTCAAATAGTTTAGTCATTCTATGCATTATAACACCTCCTTAACAGTTTGCCAACTATGAGATGTCTAATTGGTACATAAATCGACATATCCATCATACTCATGGATTATGAATTTCTTTTTCCAAGATGTTAAGTGGCAGTTTTATGCATGCTCTTAAATTGTAACAAGTTGCACACATATACTTAGTCAATATTATCACTCCAAGACAACATTTGTCTTTCATTTACAACAGGCAGTTTTATATATGCCCTTAAATTGTAACAAGTTGCACACATATCCTTAATCAATATTATCACTCCAAGCAACATTTGGCTTTCATTTACAACAGCTAAAAGAAGATGAATCTAGTTTGAATGACTTTATAATGACTTCCTGTCCAAACCAAATTAGGATTCCTCCACCTCAATGCATTTAAGATTTTGTCTGTATACCACTTGTGAGAACAAGATGTACACTTATCCAGAATCAATTGAATAACATAAACTTCCTTGATAAATGAACAATAAAAGGTGAAATTCTTGACTGTCTGCTGCTAGATTTTGAATGGATCCTATGAGATCAAACATAACAAGCCAAAATAAGTACAGACCATACCAAACGTATTCAAGAAATAAGCCAAACAAACAGTATGGCTGTAAAAACTTAAAAAAGCTGTTGATTGACAATAACAGCAATCCGAACTCCACCAACCAATCAAAGAGAACATACATTTTCTATTAAATTTTTTAAAAGATAAGAAAATCCAATCTTTCAAGAGACTTTAAGTTACAATAAAATGTTAAAAAAAATTCAAGCATCTTAACTCAAGCTACCAACAACCATAACGTTTTTAATTATGATAATCTATCATCAGTCATATCAATTCTATGAAGCGAAAACTAGAAATAGGTGGAAGCAAGTAAAGGAGATGTAAATGAAAGAGAAAATTGTACAGGTACTAGTCGCTGTGATTGGAATTCTCTGTCCAATAGCAAGTTCTTACAAAACCAACAAACAAAGGGCAAGCGTAGCTCATGACAAAGCTCAATCAAATCTCCCCCAGAGGTCAAAAGTTTGATTGTGTTCCTTTATAAAAGGAATAAAAATGTTAGGGAACTACAACATTTGGCAAGAAAAGAAAGGAAAAGGAAACTGAAAGTTTGGTTAAGAAGCCAGACCTACTAAAATCTGGGCAATCATCTAACAAGCACATAGATGAGAATTCGAGATGCTTGGCACAATGTAATCTGAATACTTCCCTGGTGAACTCAACAACATAATCACGAAGCTTAGTGTTGGAGTCCAAATACTGGATGGCAGAAGTATCGTTTCTACCTCTCCAGAAAATACCCATGTCTTGGTAAGGGATGCTTTTGTCTAGGACCTCTTCATCAAAAATAGCACTTACAACTTTATCATACACACTATTATTCTCACTAGTGTGCATTGTTCTAAGAATATCTGAAAATATGATAAGGAAAAAAAAATCAATCAAATTAAATTAAGCATCTTCACAATACTATAAGAATGGAAAGTATAGATTCTCTACAAAAATATGAATCCCAAAAGGAAAACTCACTATCTAGCAACTCAGACTCCATGCTGGGAGGAAATGCACTCTTCAGGAGATCTACAGCAGACGGACGATCAGATGGATTTGGGGACATTAACTTCCTCATCAAAGTTTCTTGATCGCGAAATTGATCAACCCATGATGAAGGAAGCTCTCCTTTATGTTTTAAGTCAGATAATATAACTTGTCTCTCCATGGCTGTTCCAAAAGGGTGCCATAACTCGAAAAAAACAACTCCTAAGCTATACATGTCTACCTGAAATACAAAATGGGCTAAAGAAGGTTTAGATTTAGATGACAATAAGATATAGAACATCAACACTGAAGCTAAAGAAAACTTTGGTACAAGAAAAATTCGTAGATGCTTTGACCTTTTCATTTATTTTTGGCCAACCTTGCTCAATTTCAGGAGCTGTATAGAAGTATGTTCCAACTTGACCAGTACCATCAACTGAAAACCCAGTATTATCTAAAGGCAAAGTGGAATCATGGTCTAGTTGTTCCAACTTCAAGAACTTAGCTGAAACAAGAAAATTATGAGATGAGAATGTCAACTTTTATCTTGGATAATGCGGGCGGCAAATTGCATACTATTAGTAAAGGATTCCCAAAGTCTCCTCACGAAATCCAAAACCATATCATGTAAAAGCTTATCATCATCATGTGACACTACCATGTTATCTCACTTCACCATTTTCAGCTTGGATTTTTTGTTTTCCATTGCTCTTATCCACAAGGGTTAAAATATCACGAAGGCATTACTGCCATTAGTGGCAAAATAAGAAGACACTTTGTGACTCAACAATCTAAGAGATTCAACCTCATCAAACAACTAAGCGGAAGTACCAACAATATTAACTTCCAGAATATTTTCAAGCACCTCGACAAATGGAGATGAAAAAAAAGAATATGCAGGAACTTTTCTGGGAAGCAATTTTGCAATGACCAGTCAGGTTTATAAAACAATTTTTCAACCCAGGATATGGAGTTCACAAGTTTTTAAAGCTGTACCCCGCAGCAGAAGTAAAAACCTTAAACCTTCCAACACCCACCCAAGAAAACAAAGCATTAGCATCAAACTCCTTTGAGGAAGATAAAGAGTGCATTTCACTTTTTAGAGGATGGAATCTTACAAAACCTAGTCCTTAGTAAATTTAGACTGTGTCTCATAGCATAAATATAGAAACTAACTTTCCTCAAACTCATTTCATCCATTGACACATCATACAATCAAGAAGACTTTTTTCCTTTCTTTTGTCTTTAGGCAAGACCTTTCAAACAATCATGAAAAAGCAAGAATAATTGCATTAGAAGATCTGAATCATACCAAGACCAAAATCTCCAATTTTGATGTCATTGCGAGCATCAAAAAAGATATTGTTAGGGGTTAAATCCCGATGGATGATGCCTTGTCCATGTATATGTGCCAAGCCTTCAACAATTTGGCGAAACCAGTGCCACGCTAATTCTTCATCAAAATGGTTATATGATTCAAAAACCTGGCGGAGAGTCCTTCAAACCATAAAAAGAAAAGGATTAGCCAGAATATACAGCAATTTTATAGATCAGAAATCTCTATATTCTTCATATTTATTTGCGGATAATAAGGGAGTGAAGGATCAATTGAGCCTACAGAAATGGAGCACAAGATCATGAAAGCTAAAAGCACAGGAGCAACCAACACAAGGAAGAAAAAATGTTTTATATCCACATTGGAACGTGAGAAAAAGATCCATCAAATCTAATCATTTCAAAACCAAATTCAAGGGATTTTTGTGAATAGAAAAATCATTCTACATTCACAAGCAAAACAAAGAGGTACCAACATCAAAATGAGCAAGTATTAAAAAAACATGTTTTTCCTTTTCATCTTTTTTATACAGAAATTTAAGAAAGTTTACGCCAATAAAGGAGGCAAATGACTAGAATACAGAAGAATTAAAGTTTCTCAGCAAAAACTATTGGCAAAACAAAGTTGAGAAGTACACATTACCTGGGACAATATTCCATTTGAATATACAGATATGTTGACTCAAGTTTATTCTCTTTCTCAACATCAGCTAAGTTTACAACTTTATGGCTCAGAGAGGAGCTAACTACAGTGCCCGAACCCCAAAGGCTATCACCACAAGAATCAGCAACTCCTGTTTCAAACCATGCCTGGAGGTTTTTACAAAAATCACAACCACTATACAGGCTAAAAAATTTATGAGCACTAGCTTTTCTTTAACTCAATATCAATCTTATTCTCCTTCAAGTAGAATATGACTGAATTTTTTACTATTGAATCTTCTTTCACAAACAAAACAAAAGCCGTATATTAAATTATCTCAACGTTTGGATCAATATCAAATTGGTATAACTAAGAAATAATGTGAAGCATATATTGCAAGCCTATAACTAATCATGAAATACCTTTGTGATGATGTGTATTAATAACATGATAACTGCATATAGCCAGTTGAAACATGATTGGAATTTTAAATTAGTGGAAAAGAAAGCTCCACCTGATAGTAACGGACAACATGCTGATGTTGCAGTCGCGAAAGTGTGGCCACTTCCCTAAAAAGCTCACAAGAATTGGTAGACATTTCAAAACACGACAAAACAGAAAAGAAGGGGACAAGTGAACCACCAATGGAATTAATGCAAACAGATCAAAAGAAGAGAGAATATGAAAAGGCAAGGATTAACAACATTTGCATCAACATTTTTAATGCTTGGAACAAGTACAGAAAATCCACTTAACAATCGGAACAAGGCTCTAAATTATGATTACCGGAGCATGGTCAAGCTAAATAAGCAATTAAGCAATAAAATGAGAATTATAAGATGGGATTTTCATAGAATTACAATGAACAGGACGACTAAAGTTGTCATTGAAAAGGATAAAACAAAATATTTTATGAACACGAGGAGACGAGACAGTACATTGATAGATTGTTCATGGTAAAGGAACGGTGCTGCTAAAGTTACAAGCAAAAAGTACGTTGCGAACAAAGTCAAAGTCAATAATTTAAAATGGTTGCAATCCATTCTGGTTTTCACCTACTGTGTTATGGACGCGTTCGTTGGTCAGTCTTACAAGCGGAAGGAGCGTTGAAGCCTTGCTGATTTGGAAGTTATTTAGTTAGATTTTATTTCAATAAAAGGCCTTGCCGATTTAGAAGTTATCTAGTTAGATTTTATTTCAATAAAAGATCAATTGTGA